>OY982561.1:2813907-2879583 GCA_963859945.1 Euplagia quadripunctaria | reverse complement strand
AGTTGGGACGCTTCAGGTAGTAGTTCTAACGGACCCGCACCTATTGTTTTTCAAGTTAAGACGCACCGTGCGAGCGAGACAAGTGACGATTTATGCAGGTGTAAGTGAAAGAAAAAATGTGTAGAGACTGATTAGGGCTGGGAATACAACACAGGATATTGTTTTGGTTGGTAGTCTGCTTTTGTGCTTCGTACATAGTAGATGTGATATCGTTTTGCTCTTTTTCTCGACTTGGCTGTGATTCTGGACTATTTCTTCTGATTTGTGACTACTGTGCTTGTTAACCGGACTCTGATTTGTACTTGTGATACGGAAGTGTGAAGATGACGTCCTACACACCTGAGGAATATGCTGATATGCTTATTTGTTATGGATACTGCGATTGTGTGTCTGCGCAAGCTCGCAACGAATACATAACTCGCTACCCCGGTCGTCGAGTGCCGGATGTGGCCGTTTTTGACAGAGTTTATCGAAGACTTCGAGAAACTGGCTCTATTTTGAGACGAAGTACAGACATGGGAAGACCACGAATTGATGATAACGAAGAACAGGACAATGAGATAGTGCAACGCTTTCGAGCGGATCCGACTACTTCCACTAATATTGTTGCCCGTGATCTGGGACTTTCGCAATGGAGAGTATGGTTTACAGTGCATACTGCTGGCCTATACCCCTACCATTACACGCCGGTACACGTTATTGAAGAAGGAGACCCCGCGAGAAGGTTGGACTTCTGCAGATTCATGCTAAATGCTGACGTAGAAGACCCAGATTTTCTAAGAAATATCTTGTGGACAGATGAATCCAAATTTGATAAAGATGGCATAACTAACTACCACAACGCCCATTACTGGGCCCCAAAAGAACGAAGGAATCCCAATAAGAAAAGAGTGAAGGGGTCCAACGAAGATTCAGCGTGAATGTGTGGTCACATGATTGGAGATAATGCCCATTATCTCCAATCATTTGATTGGACCTTACTTTCTCCCGGACAATCTAAATGGGGAAAGCTACGAAAACTTTCTCAGAGGAGACTTGAATGATTTGCTGGATGATCTGCCACTCAACTTGATCAGGGACATGTGGTTCCAACATGATGGCTGCCCTGCCCATTTCAGGAGAAGTGTCAGACTGGCTGGACACAAATTATCCAAACAAATGGATAGGACGAGGTGGGCCGTTGCCATGGCCAGCAAGAAGTCCGGACCTAACCCCCATGGATTTTCATGTGTGGGGGCGCATGAAAAGTCTTGTCTATAGCGAGCCAAATCCAGTTTCGTCTGTGGAAGAATTAAGAGAAAGGATTGTGGATGCAGCAAATCAAATGAGGACAACGTTGACAACTGGAGTAGTGAAGACTGGTCTCCGTAGAAGGATGCGACAATGTGTTAGAAACAGAGGCGGCCATGTTGAACATGAACTGTAGAGTAAGAAAAAGTTGTGTGAAAACCTGATTTAATAAATAACATTTCTTGCTTACCTATTGTTTTACTTTACTTTTAAGGGCTAAGTATTAACTTTCTTTCCCACTGTCGCCTATCAAACTAAGTTTTTGCCACGAAATGTAACACAAATTCTAGATTGTTATACCTCGTTAGATAGCTTATGATACGTAGATATTTTAAAATACATCTGCCGAACAACTGCCATAATATTTTTTTAGATATCCCTTAGAGAAAAAAAGCTTGCTAATTATTTTTGTAATTTCTTAACTTTCACTTGTCTACTACGGCCTATTCAATTAACTTATGCACTATTTTAATGATTGACGTCCTAAAGTATCTTATTACACATATAAAAATTCAATAATAATAAGGCACACAAAATAAACAAGATTAAATTTAGTAGCCCAAAAATCGGCAATTTTCAATAAAAAAATTAAAAGTCGAAAATCTCGAAAAGGGTTAAATTTAGAGTAGGGTATTTCATAGAGAAATAAGTCAGAACTGATGGGTACTCCACGCCTTGAACGGATCTAGCACGACTTTTTCTGTAACCCTGTATTTTCATTTGAAAAACATGTCAGCATATGGGGAACTGTGTAGTTTCTTGTAGCTTTCTTGCACTTCTTCTACATATAATTCTAAGTATTCAAATTTCACATTTCTCCATGCGCGAAAATTGCTTAAAGAGATGTACAAAGAATTCTTTTCACATAATTAATATATAAAATACACTTATAATTTATTATTGCGATATATTTAATTGTACAACTACAAAAAAGTTTCAATTTCACGAATCCCCTGTTGAATATAGTTACACCCGAAATATTTCTGAGGAGCCTAGTTCGAAACTGCCGTCGAAGCCAAAATAAACAATGACAATCACTTCATACATTTTGAATACTGGTCCACGCAGTACGCCTATTTAAGTAGGTATATACCTACACTTAAATCAACGTTAGTCAATATAAAGGTGAACATTGTCTAGAATTAAGAAAACGAAATTAATAGTTTTATATTTAAACACACTATAAAATATGTAAGAAATTGTATGAATACATAGATAATTAAAATTTGAATCAGGTAGAAATGGGTAGAAACTTACAGCTGCAATGATATGTTCTTGTTTACTGGCGGTGCACACGTCTAGCTCGAAGAAGGGCAGCAGCTCCTGTCCGCTGCCGATGGACGAGCGGCGCTGCGGCGCGCTCAGCGGCGGGGGCGCCGCGCCCGGGGACAGCGGCGTGCTGCAGCGGGACAGGGCTTCGGGCTGAGGACACGGAGACCCGTTACTAGGGTTTATATAGTTTAGGTACTTTCTTTTCTAACTCTTTGTAGGATTATCGTGGCTACCGAATGGCTATGATCTTGTAGCGGCTCGCTTGCAACAGTCGAAGAGGTGTGAGGTATAAAATAGGCTAATTTTAGTGTTTTTTAATTTTCGTGGTGACTTGAGCAGCAGCAGTAGCGCATACCTGGTAGCAGTGCAGGCTGACGCGCAGCTTATCGAGCACGGCGCGGGGCTGCAAGCGCGCGACTCGCGGTTCGTTGAGCGCGGCGTACAGGCGCGTCCACACGTCCTCCGCGAACTGGCACACGCGCTGCCGCGGTGCGAGCACCACTACCGAACTGTTCCACAGCTTCTCCATGCTGACCGACACGCACATGTCGCGGACCTGACAAAGTATTCCAATCAAATTCCTATAAAATCATACTAACCAATTAACGAGCCAAACCCGAAAACCGTTTAGAGAGGAAGCCAGAAGTTTACGAAAAACTCAAAATGAATGTACTTTCACATCGCCGAACTTAAGATGTTGTGTGAAGGGCAGCATCTTCATAAGATTGAGCGCTGACGCCGGGAGTGATCTTCGTGTGACTGCATAAGTTGTGCCTATCAAATACTCCTGCATCACTCGCTGAAAACTGCCGAATCCATCGCGTTGGTTCAGACACATCCAAGATATCAACTGAAAGAAAAAAAAACAACGATACTTTGACCACAAGCTGCATTGACAAGTTAACATAATGTAATATATATAACATAACGCGATATTTTGTAACACTACCTCAGATTAAAAAATAACGTTGATTTTCGATATTCCGTTCCGGAGATATTGATTATTTTTATGCGCATTCGAATTTTAAGTTTAGTCGCTCGAAAAGCTCGAAAGCATCGATAATATGCCGGCCACCGCGCGCGCAAAAAGTACCTTTATTTAAATGATTATTTAAACAACTTTACATTTGTTAAATAATCTGAGAATTTGGAAACTTGTAGTTAAACTACTCTTTAATAGACTTGCCGGAAAAAATACATTTTTCAAAAAATAAAACACCCTCCAAATCACTTCGAAAAAAGGGCACTTTTTGCGAAAGTCGACGGTTTGTGAAATGTTAATAACATTTTGATTTGAAAATTTTACTGTAACTACAACACTGACAACATATCCAAATCTCAGCTCTCTACGACTTTTTGAACGTGAGTTATAAGATTTCAAAGTTTTGCAAGAAAAACGTGTTTTTTTTGCGAATCCGATTTTGCTCTACTGAAACTCATTCTCTTGGTTTTTTTATTGTGCACATTTCTTTTATCTTCTTTTCGTAGGAGCTTTAGTTTTCGCTCCCGACGCGAAAAACCAGTTTTTACCATTTCTGCCAAATTTTTTTTGCACCTTACAATATTATGCTATAATTTTACTTGCAATAAATTCCTGATACTTAAATCTTGATAAAAAAATTATTCCACTGCAATACGATTTTTTTGGACCTAAAAGCTAATTCGATCTGACTAATGGGGACTAATCCAGTTTCGCGAGGACTTTCTAAACATACATTGCATGCCAAAAGTAATTCACTATTTGTGGTAATAATAATAAAATCTCACACACTGCCGTCTGATGCCAAACTAGGCAGAGCCTGTACTATGGTAATCAGACTGCTGATAAACATACTTATATATTTCTAAATACATATACATATTATACATAAATTACACCCAGACACAGAACAAATTATCGTGCTCATAACACAATTATTTGTCCTGGGTGGGAATCGAACCCACGACCTCTACATCTAAAACATTTTTTTTTTTAATTTAGAAAACTATAATAAATTTCATACAACTCATTAAAAACGGCTTAAAGGGTAACTGTTTTCACGTGACTGCAAATACCAAATAGATCTATTACTTTATTAACCGATTAAAAAGCTGACAGCTGCCATTTGTCCATTTGTCCATGCCTGCTGTTGGTATCATATCACTGTCAGTTTCTCGGCCAGCGACGTAATTAAATTCTGTTCACCCCTTTTGTATATATATTAGGCAAGTATATTAATATTAATGTAAATAAAATTAAGTTGTAATTTTGTGATCGTAACATTACACGATATTTATTTTTGTTTATTTTTTATACCTGTATTTATTTTCTATTTATTTATATAATGGCTCTCTTATTTATGATTAATTATGCCTGTAAAAGTTTACAATTCACGATTCTTTATATAGTCTCTACATCTCTACAATTTATGACTCTACCACAGCTCTACATAAAATCCTTTGACAGTTTGTCCTCCAGATACCTACATGACATTGGCGAAGAATTCACGATTATTTATAGTCTCTACATCTCTACAATATTTTTTTTTTGGCTCTACCACAGCTCTATATAAAATCCTTTGACAGTTTGTCCTCCGTATACCTACTTGACATTGGCAAAATTGTGGTAACTCCACAAAGCCACAAACCAAAAGTTGAAGTTGAAGTTGACATTGGCGAAATTGTGGAAGCTCCACAAAGCCACAAATCAAAAGTTGAAGTTGAAGTAATTAAATTCATGAAGCAGATACGAGCGTTTTAGCGTGAAATTTTAATCGTAACATAATTTGGTTGACTTTTTTTTAATAATGTAAATTTTTTTTAATAAAATATAAGCAACGTAGCAAAGTTAAAAAAGCAAAAATTACCGTTTCAGCTAAATCCATATTCCCCTCGTGCTGAATCAAATAATGAAGGATCGCTAACTTATTTTCTATGGCTATGTTCGTCTTAAACGTAGCCGTAATGTCTTTATCGGCTACTACCATGGTGACCACATCCAGGGTGTTCAGGTCCACCATGGCGTTAGTCCCCCAGCCCAGCAGGGGAGCTAAGGCAGGTCCACTATCGCACTCTTCCATTGGTATAATTATGTGGCAGCATGGTTCGTGATGCAGACTGATGTCGATGAGCTGGGTGTACAGCATCGGTATGTTCACTAATAGATGGCTTTCTGGAAGGAAGTATACATTTCAATTTGGTTGTGTTGTTGTTAACAATTTTTTAGGGCCCCGTACGTCCGAATAAAACAACGGAGCCCTTATAGGATCACTCGAGCGACTGTCTGTCTATCTGTCACAGCCAATTTGCATCGACTCTACTGGACAGATTAATTTGAAGTTTCATTTAAGTTGAAGGCGAACCAAGTTAATTACACAACTTATTCTCTCGAAGGACCATTACTGCCCCGCAGAGATCTTGATGTTGAGACACCCCAGCCCTTCATGGATTGGGGTGGGTTATAATAATAATAACTCCACACATCTCACACACGGCCGTCTGATCCCTAACTAGGCAGAGCCTGTGCTATGGTAACCAGACTGCTGATAAACATACTTAAATATTTCTAAATACATACATATTATACATAAATTACACCCAGACACAGAAAAAATGATCGTGCTCATCACACAATTACTTGTCCTGGGTGGGAATCGAACCCAACCTCTGGCTTAGCAGTCAGCGTCACTAACCACTTAATGAGTAGTCAACCAACTTCCTTAATGGATTTATTGCTAATAAAACATAAATACAAATTTATAATATTAAAGACATAATAGTATAGATATCGTAACAATAATGCCGATATGTATTTAATAAGTAGGACAACTATAACAAAAGGTCAATGTACAGCGTACCTCGTACAAGTACACATTTCAATTCCTGTGATCCCAACACAGATGTTCAACATAAATAAATGAATTTTGAATATGGGGGTCACTATTGGGAGCCAAATTAGAAAATAATTTTATAAGTACATAATTACATGCAAAGAAGACAAGTAAAAGAAGACTGTGGTCTTATAATAACATGGTAGACAACAGTGACAACATATGTGACGAACGATGAAGGATAAAACGGCATTCTACCATCTCTGACGACGTACTTGTTGTTTTTGCCCAATTTAATGGAAAGCAGTAAATAAATAACCCGGTAAGTACCAAACTTTTTTCATAGAACCTTGTTAGGGAACCTAGGGATGAATACCACCCTAACTAGGGGGTGGTAATTAAAAAAAACCCAGGAATTAATAGAAGAATGAATTCTAAGCTGAAATTGTTCTATGGAAGTTTTTCGAAAAATCAATACGTTTTGAGATATTCGTGATCGGAAAAGTAATTTTTTTCGAAAAAAACACGTTTTTAATGGTTTTTCACAAATAACTCAAAAGTTATTTTATTAAAAAACTGTAATAATCAAAATTATAGCTAATAAAAAACTTCGTATTTTATTTTTTAATGTAGACCCAATACGAACGGAAGGTAAAGCTCATTGAAGGTAGGCCTTATTTTTTTAACGAAAAATTTAAAGATCAACATTGAATTACGAAAAAACGGTACATTTTGCGATAAAAGTGCTCATGATATTTTTTAAAGTACATTAAAAGAGCTTGAAAATGCGTTTTTAAAATATGATACACAAGAGAAGAAAACCATATACGTAAAATTGCTAGAGGATAAAAAGTTAGTATTGTCATTTACAAAAATATCTTTCTTTTTTATTTTAGCTCAAAAATTATCCGAGATATGGCTTGTCAAAGTCAGCATTAGTATGAAATCAGTACCGCCTTTGAGCCCTTTCATCGTTGACCTTTATAAAATGAAGGGTTTGAGAAATATGAAACTTACATTAGCTTATAGGCTATAAACTTCTCTACAAAATGGTTTTTTTATGATCTCTCTAGTCCAAAATACAACCGAGAAAATATCAAAAACCAAAGGCATTTTTTTTTATTTCGGAGCAGCTAGATTTTGGAGCAGAGAAATACGTATACTATACATAGTGTTCTCATCATTGGCACCTGGTGAAGGGGTCTTGTGTGTATGTATATGTGTGTATTATATATTATATGGCGTCTCACCCCTCACAAACTCAACGCGCGCGGCGAAACCAACATCTTCCAGCCGAGCTTCCTAGCATATCTAAATGATAAATACAAGGATTGAACATTGTAATTTTTTTTACTTTTATTCTCTTTTTCTTATGAGGGGTAGTTTTTAAGAGATGAAAATTTGGAAATAAATGTTTTGAGATAGTGAACTTAAAAAAATAATATTTTGTTGTAATGAAGCACTATGTATTTTACAAATGTTTATTGGATATTTTTTTTATTTAACTATAATAGGGGTGGTTTTTAGGGGATGAAAGCTAATTATAACATTTTTTTTAAGTTGTATACGATTTAAATATACTAATTTATCTAAACAAGAAATTAAACAAAAAAAAAAGTTTTTTTTTTAAATTTTATGGCAAAAAGGGGTGTTTTAAAAGGGTATAAAGAATATAATAGGGGTAGAAAACTCACAAATAGTGTGTCAAGTTATAAAACTATTTTAATCAAAAGCTTTATACATTTTTTTCATTCGTTAAATGCATAAATTTATGAATTTATAAATTTTTGTCAATTTTTACACTTAAGAGTCATTACCACAAGTAAGTAGAGCTTAATTCCAAATTTTCAAGAAAATCCATCTTTCTTGAAAAAATTAGGAGGTTGTACCTTATTTTTAACGTCATTTCGCTGGACTATACTACTAATACGTAAAATTGAGATGACAAAAAATAACAGAAAGTGGGTAAAGTATGAACAACAAAAAGAAATCGGGTCGATGCTTGCCTTAACTTGTCGAATAGGCACAGAAATTAAAGGATTCTGATTCAGACTGTCGTCGAAGAAATTCACATGTCTTGTTATCAAAAGCAGTGTTCATTACAGATTCTTAGGAACAGACACAACAATTATTGTAGAAGTTTACTATAAAGAATTGCAAAGGCTTATGAAAAACTGAGCTGTTGTCAAACAAATGAGACTTGTCAATAACTCTGGTACACTCCTTCTTCACTCAGAAGCAGTAGCATCGATTAACTTCCACTAAAATGGCAAAATCGCAACGATTATAGGGTCCAATAATCGATTAATCCAATCCTCGTATACCTTACGATAGAAATCAGATTTCCACTAGAGCATTTTGACACAAACAAAACCAAACTAGTACAATAACAAGAAGAACAACAAGAAAAAACAAAAATTATATGTACATGGATAGACAACCTACGCCGCGTTCCTATAATCGGTAAAATTTGAATTTTCAACGAAAATTTTACCGTCCGTAAGCAAAACGAATCGTTTCTTAAGTATAGGAACGCGGCACTAGTAAAGATTGCAGGCCGTCGGTGGATGCAGGCCGCTTCCCACCGGTCTTCTTGTAAAGAAAGAAGAAAGAAAAAAGGTGTGTGTCAGCTCCGACGCACGACTGCATTTCTAGACGCTGTTTAGTATATATTCCATATTCGTATATATAACATAAAGTTAAAAACACATATTACATGCGTCTTTCTTTAAGGAGTAAACTCCAATAAAGCACAACAAAGCGTTAAAGCGTTACGCTGCCCTACGATCACTAAATTTTACTCTTCATATTTTTTTCATACCAGGCGCCTTATATGAAAATCGATTCTTAAGGAGTAAACTCCAAAAATTTCTTTTTTATTGCAAACCATAGCGTCCATACATATTTTTAGTGACAGGTTTTTGGTTTAACAATATTAATAACAGACAAAAATAATAAGTATCTAAGTAACATTAACAAATACAAGATCACAAACCAAAAAAAAGTAACAAAAAGAAAGCAGTGGACGCCCTATGGCTGGAATGATGATGATGATATATACAATGTGCGCATAGAACAATATTTTTATTACTTTTTGTAAGACTCGACGACAATTTTATTTTATTTTTATCAAAAAGATTTTATTTTATTAGTAAGTACAAATTGTATTGGCAAGAAGAGTTCGAGGGGCACGCATTCTGTTTTTAAAAAGTTGGTACTCCGCACTGAGACGCCTGAACAGAACAACAGTAGCGAGCCCCGGCACCTCGCACGCTCTTTAGCCGCCATATTTTTTCTTTATTTCGGTTCCAAATGATTAGCAATAAAAAAGGACATTTACCTATGTTCTTGGCATTATGATATCACGTAGGTACACACTCGTAACACGTTTAATACAAACGCGAACACAACACACACACACACACACACACATTTGTACATACTTCAGAGGGGCATAGTTTTATTAAAAGTTTGCGTCACTAGAAGTTTTTTGCACATGTTGAAGTACCTACTCACCATGAATCAATGATCTTTCTCCTACTTCCAAAAAAGTGCCGATTTTGGGTAGTTTATTTTATATTTCAAGTAGCAACCCGCCCCGGCTCCGCATGGGTAGCAAAGCAAATATTGTTTTTTGCGACTTCTTCAACAATCATCGTCATATTTCAGTAATTTTACACAAAACCTTAATACACCTATTTTATTTTATTTGTTTTATTTGGGATAACAAACAGTAGTACAATATTAAATTATTCGTTTATTGCCCGTGGTCCGATCACGGAGTTCTACTGATCGATCCATGGGCAATTTTTTTTGGCAGTGGTTCGTTCAATCGAACCATTCTTCTACTAACATTAAATTTCATTGGTACTAGATCTACTGATTGAGTATGACCAAGATGAATATTTTTTCCTATGGACCGACTATAAATATTATAAAAGGAACCGAACAACAACAATACATAAATCAAATTTATTGTAATCTTTTTAAAACTTAAACAGTGAAAACCTCCAACAAAAAAATAGCTTCTAAGTACATAATTATCGTATGTATTAACGCAACTTCTCTAATGCAAGCCCAACATTTATATCAGCATTAAGTAGCTCCATTTGGATTTGCATAATAAAATCGGGAGTTGTCTTTTTTAAGAAAAAAAAAAAAAAGATTTAAAAAAAAACAACAAAAATCTTCATTTGTAATCGATATTTTAGACCTACTTTTCTTGTTTATTCCGTACTTTAAATTTGTAATTGCTTCCTTGTCGTATTTTTGTAAAATTGTCAGAAGTCGTTGCAATGTTACCGTATTTTTATTTAATGATCTATTTAATTTTGCATGCCATCCTTCGATAACGTTATTTGTCCGATGGCGTTGTCCGAAAATACTTATAAATTTTACTATTTCTTTTTTGAACCAATGTCTATCTATATAATTCACAAATGTTTCAATATTAACAGTTTCGCTTTCATGTTTTATATATTCCCATCCTTCAGAAATGACTTCAGACGGTAATAACGGTAACGCTGCGGTTAACGAAATTATTCGCTTTTGTGGTTTATTTTTTGTAACTTTTAATGATTTTGATTTTCGCCATATTGCCCGGGTCCAATGATAATAACATCCAATAATTTTAGATTGTGGAAATACTTGTGAAATGGCATTTATAGGTTTTTAAATACTGTTTTTGAACAATTTATAAACTTATTCCTTTCATTATACAGACAATGTTGAATACTAGATAGAGAAGGTATATTTTGAATAAAATTTAGGCCTGAATCTTCCAGTTTTGCAATCGCTTCATTATATAACTGAGGCATTGGGCGATCGGAATTTTTAACAGTTGCTTTTAAATTAGATAAAGTTTTATCAACAATATTTTTGGCCTTGTTAGGTAGACACTGGTGGATTTTATGTTTAAGTACAATATTTTCCTGAAAATGGAAAGTTTATTTAGGTTACATCTTATTTCAAGTGCACTTCTTTTTTTTTATGAAACAACCAGCAAGAAAAATTACCTTATTAAGCATTATTGTACACGTGCATTTCTGTTTCTTATAATTAGCACAACGCCACACAGCCGAACCATTTTTATACTGACGCATTTTATAATATGGGAAATCGTCTAATAAGAGTATTGTTCCGCCTTTTCTATTAATGAAACAAATATCACTATCTAAATCGACTACCATTGAAAAAAACACAGGCTACACTGGTCTAGGATAGAGAAAACTAATTCACAAGGATCCTATGAATAGGTAGGTAACAATGTATGTTTTTTTTATCGACCAATTTTACTGTATGTAGTTTACATACAAAGATAATCATTTTAGTTAGTAGAACTACGGGCAAACAAAGTTGCCCTTAGTCCTATCGATAGGATTACGGTAAATCAAAATTTCCCGTGGTTCGATTGAACGAACCACTGCCAAAAAAAATTGCCAATGGATCGATCAGTAGAACTCCGTGATCGGACCACGGGCAATAAACGAAATTATTCACATTATAATTTAGTACAGATGTGCTAATTATACTACCAACAGCATTATCCACTTGTTACTTTACACAAAGTTATAGAAAAAACTTATGGTGATCCCTGCATACCTATAACTTCCTTATGAATCACTCTGCCTATTGGTGAAAACCATATAAAAATCCGTTCAGTATCTATTCAGTTTATTGCGAACAGACAGACAGACGCGGCGGGGGACTTTGTTTTATAATATGTAGTGATAATAATGATAAACACCAGCTTAGCTCTAATATTGACCAAGTTTACTCCTAATATTTATATTAAGTAATATACCTATAGGAAGTGATGAGTGTCAAGGAGGCGGCGGAAAAGGAGCGGGAAAGAACTAGTACTCTCCCGTGCCGAAGAAGACGCACCAGGCGCTGGAGAGAGCGAGACGATTGCCGGCCTCCATGAGCACTTGCCTAAGGGTGATGGGATGGGTTACCCGTCGCCCTAGCAGAAGTAGGCCCGAAACGGCGGCGGCGCGACGTGTTCGGCGCGCGCCTCTCAGAATTAGAGGGGGAAAGAGCCCTGTCCACCATAGCCGAATCGTCTGTTACTCAACAGGCGGCTAAGTCTGCCTGTTGAGTAACCCTGGAAGCCCTGGCAATAAGACTATGGGACGGAACACCGTGTGGTTTTAGTCATTTCGAGTCCGACATACCACCTAACCGTTAGCCCCGGTGAGGTGATGACCCGTGGGAGTTTCCACACGTCGTGAAATAGCTATGAATTTTTATCCAATCCATTGAAACGAGTCTACTTCGAGATGTAAGAATATTGGGACTTACTGTCGGGCAAGATGTATGTTTATTTGGTTTCAAAAAAACTCTGCCTATTCAGCTTGGCTTATCTTGCTATAGTTTCATAGCATCAAACACATATTTTATTCAACATTGTCTTCTAATGCCATCCTTTATATAACACTAACGACCCGCCCCAGCTTCGCACGGGTGTATTGTAGATACTAATGTGGTGAACATATATCGTCATATGATTATACAAATTAACACAAAACAATATTAAACTATAAGTATAAACCTTCCTCTTGAATCGCTCTATCTATTGTTGTAAACCGAATTAAAATCCGTTGCGTAGTTTAAAAGATCTAAATGTACAAACGGCGGAAGGGTGAATATTCGTTCTTTTTAATCCTTAATTTTTCTACGTCATTTTTCTCCTGCAGAAATATATTTCATCGTTAGTAATTGTCCTAAAATACTATATTATTTCAATCAAGCACATGACGTAATGGCAAGTATTTGAATATTTACAGTTTATTTTAAGAGATTAGATATATATTTATAGATTTTTGTGTTGCTAACAATGACCCTGAAGTAAAAAGAACGAAGAATCATCCGGAAGCGACTTTGTGTTATCCTATGTAAAGATAAGTATAAGTCCTACTTACCGTCATACAAAGTATACGATGGTCTCAATGACTTCGCTAAGGACCAAGGGAGATCGGGCACCACACTGTGCACGACGCAGCCATGTTGTAGTAGCGTTATGGAATATGCAAAGTTTACGCCAGAATCCTTCAGATCTGCGCTGTCTTCCAATACGAGGGATGTTGTTGAGTCGTCTAGAGGCTGAAAATAAAGAAAATATTAGGGTATATATTTAAATTAGGGGTCTATCGACCGGTAATTTGAATAGAGGTGTATGTTTTCTCGGGTTCTGTGCTCGAAAGTCCGTCCGGATTGTCACCCAATACTTGCATATTTATTTATCACTCATGCGTGACAGAACCTTTTTTATTGTCATACTAGCAGTACTGTCGCCCCGCGGTTTCACCCGCATAAGTCCCGATCCTGTGGGAATATCGGGATAAAAAGTGGCCTATATGTTAATTCAGGTCTCCAGCTATTTACATGCCAAGTTTCATCGCAATCGGTTCAATAGTTTTGGCGTGAAAGAGTAACAAACATCCATTCATACATATATCCATACATCCTCACAAACTTTCACGTTTATAATATTAATGACATGCCATTGGGTATTTAATAGTAAAGGATAAAAGAAGGAGAAACAATGATAGAAATTTGTATGCGAATATTAATATAGTCAATTAACTCTGAAATTTCGTAGTAATTGATGTACCTATATGGAGTCACAAGTCACATTTAAAATAGATTAATAACATACAAGTCTTCGCTTGACTTACTTTATACAAATAATGATGACAAATGCACAAGATCCCTCGTTGATCACACACTATCTGCAAATCGAGGCTGCAGTCGTGCACACGCAGTGGTATCGGATCATCTTCGTACGCGCCACATGCGGCGCCTTCGCCTGAACTCGACACGTGGGGTAGGCTCAGAGGAATGTTTAACTGTTCGACAAAAAGGCCATCGTAAGATATCCCTACTCGTTTATTTTTTGGCAGCGAGTAGCGTTTCATGTAGATCATGAAACTCATCTGCCTCAGAAAGACTAAAAGTCATAAACAACCGAAGTGATATAACGAAAGTATTCCTTAGTCTGTCTTTTTTATCAAGCAGGGAAAATGCGAATGAGGACCGTAAACCACACGATGAAAACAAGAAATCATTAAATTAATAAAACCCGACTGTATTAAAAATTAAAAAAAACAAAAAAGTCGTAAGTATATATTTTTGTAAAAATCTTCTAAAACCCCATAGTATGATACCATAATGTATGGCACCCAAAATTCACCATTATTTTTTTTTTATATTAATGGATCCAGTGACCCACCCTTGCGCCACCAAGACAAATCTAACGACGTATAATTTATTCAAATCGGATTATTCATTTAGTAGTTACGAGGAAACAAAGAAACGGACATATCTACCAATATACAGGTCAAACACATAATCCACCTTTTCGGCTTCGCCACAATCGGGTAATAAGAGGTTGTTTTGAACTTTCGCAACACTAAGAAAACTCCAAAACTGCCTGCTCTAAGCCTATATATGTGATGTTTTACGGTGACAATGGCCAACCTTCCTTAGCTTGTATAATATTTGTACAACAATAGTTTTACTCGTATTTTTCATCGATCTTCTTTTTGTCTTGTGTCTACATCACGAAATTGACTATCAGACAGCGTTATGCTCGCAGTTGGCCAGTAGACGCCAGAGGGCCCTCACTACATTTGTCTATCCATCAGTGTAATTCTTGGGTAAGGCTTTGAGCATACCTTACCTATGGGGCGCTTAAAAGTGTCTCAGCACTACACCGCCTCAATCACTACTATGCACCTTTTATCTTTTACAGACAGATTTCAAACCACCATCAAAAATTTTGCTAATTGTCCAAATATTCCATTATATGTTGCTAAAAGAATCAATCACACTGTTGATAACCTTTAAAATTTTTGAGCAATATAATAGAATATGCAATACTTACAACAGTCTCGTGTGGCAAATCGGCGTGAAATTGGAAGGCGGATAGCGTCGGCGTCATTTCAGAAGGCGATTTCACTTCTTCACCTTCAGCGAAACTCAGCGACGACTGGCGATAGTGGATGTAGTATAACACCTTCAAATAATAAATTATAATGGTAAAAAACGTGGTGACGTGAATTTCATGTTTGATGTAGCGCACCTAATAAATATATTATTTTATTATTTATTAATTGCCTCTCTCTCTCTCTTGAAGATGGTGTTTAGAGCTTAGAGTACCCACAAGCATTTAGCCGCGTAGTGTAATTTTCCATCGCTTCCGCGGACAAGTACAAATAGTCCGCACAAAGTGCAAGTGAAGTGCTACTAACTTAGTTTTTCAGTTATACTTAATTTTTTTTTTTTTAATGTGTGGAAACACCCACGGGTCATCACCTCACCGGGGCCAAGCGGCGAGGTGGTATGCCGGACTCGAACCGACTAAAACCACACAGTGTTCCGTCACCGGGTCTTATAGCCGGGGCCTCAGATGTACCCTAGAAAGGAAATCCCTGTGAACCCCGGCAGACTTGGCCGCCTGGGGTCACCTTTCAGTGGGGTCACCTTTAAACCAGGCGACCCCACTATCAGTGTAATAGTATGTAAATTTAGATTAAGGTATTTATCTTTAGGCTTATGCAATCTGAAATATACGAATTATTATTATTTTATGTAGAACATCGGCCCAGGTGGATCATATAAAAATTTAAAGAAGATAGTTTAAGTCTCTTAACATCACTATATTCCATTACCAAGAATGGTCCTTTCGATCCACACAAGCGTTGCTGGAAAGAAACGTTTCTGACTTCATCAAAGATGTGCCGTTATCTAGTCCTGATCTTAATCATTTTGAATATGATTTATGGTCTCCTTTAGAGAGAATGGCATGCTCCCTGGAATCCATGGAATCCATAAAACATTCCATAAGATTAGCCATAACGAATTTTCTCATGGATAAAGAGTGTTTCAATTTATCGATTGAGGCACACTACAGTAATAAATGTCATAGACAAAAAAAAAACTATAATTTTGTTTGTTTTTTTTTCCTTGTTCCAATATTAAGGGCAAGACTGTGTCATGGGTCCCATCTCTAACAAAAGAAAAATGGTTCAAACTAATATTAATAGATGGCGTTACGGGTATCGATTTGTTATTGAAGTTTATGGAAAATCAATATTAGGTCCTGATAAAAGTATTTTCTAATTTCATAAAATACCCTAAACACGGGCAAATTGAAAAAAAGCTTCTTAAATCCAGTTTTCTTATTTTGACAAAATTCAATATTGTCGTCGTTCCTCTGGCGGGAATTCCTTGTACTAAGTTAAAGTAACACTCAACAACAAAACCGTCGGTTTTGTTATTAAGTCTGTAGGTACTGACTATTGATAGTTGGCCAAATTTTAATGAAACTGTATTGTTGCGTTATGTTTTTGCATTTTCTATTGTAGGTAAATTATTAATTCGAATTTCAAAGATACTATAAAAAATTTAGAATTAATTTTTCTCATTGTGTTTTATATATTTTTTTCATATTGTCAGGACAATTAATAGTGAACAGCGAAACGCATGGTATGTGTCAACTTTGTTGTGAAGGCAGGTTAGGTATTTAAGTGACAGACATTATGATTTGGCAATGTAACTACTTACTTAACTAAGTACTTACACGTACTATCTATTTACACATTGCTAATAGAAATCTTTCACCTCAGACCTCACTCGATTGCAGGGCTGCCAGATTGTATAATTGGATACAAAATTCGTATAATTCGGTAATCATAAGTATGCTGGTTGTATAGTAGATGCATTGTTTAATCTGATACAATGTCATTACTGATGTTATAGTGTAATAAGTACGAACATACACATAGAGATACCTAAAACAAATCATGTCTGTGATAACCTGTTAAGTAATTATACGTTAAGAACTATAACACATAATTGCATTTTACAAAATTAGGTATTTACGCACGACGACGACTCGGTTGGACTCGCGATTTCCCGACTCTGTGTTACCGCAGTGACTAAGCAATCATGATCTTTTTTCTACTATTAAATTATTTGTTTTACTTCCTTTCTTAAAATATTGTTAATAATGCGTAAAGTTCCAGCCACTAGCTATGCGCCTGCGGCTTTGCTCGTATAGATTATGATAGTATGAAGTTTCTTATTTTTAAAAACATTAAGTAGGTAGGTAGGTACCACAGTAAGAGAAAGGGCGGAGGGGGGGGGGGGGGTAACATTCTTGGTCGGCACCCCACAGCATTTTAACAGGTATTGAACTCAAATCTCATTCACATAGACTTTGAATCTTCATTTCTTAGCCGCGCCTTGCAACTCTTCGGCAGTTATTGCTTGTCAAATTCAAACAATTAATTGAAAAAGAAATCAAAAATTCTCTGTCCCTGTCCCTAACTTCGTAATCTGCTTCCTTAAGCAATTATTTTTATTTGTTTTATTAATAAAAAAGAAGAAAAATCATACTAATAGTAATGAATAAAAATGAGAGATTCTTTCTTACGAGACTGTTTTCGGATTCCCTATGTCGTCGTATCGTGAAACATTCCTATAAACTTCTAAGTACAAAAACTAATATGTTGTTTTTTGAAGTGAAAACTTCTTTAGTGGCGTTGTGCACTTTTTGGGATGGTTAAAAAATTTTAAACTCGCGTCAGGACACGTGATCTGATCGAAAATTCGTAAGACGGAGCCGAGTTTCTTATATTTAAAAAAATATAACATTCGAAATTCAAACATTTATGAGCGACCAGGAGCGCAGAACTTCCAGTGTACCCTATCTATACATTTAGATATGTCATTATCTACTTTTTATTTTTAACCTAATTATATATATATATAGATGTGTGATGTATGTAAATGCAAATACATTGTGAAATTGTTTTCACTTCTGACATGCAGTCCTACTACTGATTGTTTTTTTTTTATAATCATATTTCGTTTCCTTTATTATACTTGTATATCGATTGCTACAAAATAACATAAGATAATGATGTTATAATTTTATTTAGGGCAGGTGTACCTTGCTTCATTTTGCTTTGGTAATGTAGATGTATATAATCTCTTTCTAAAACATATGTACACGGAGCGTTTTCGACTCATGCCAGATACAAATCAGAGTCATAATTATTAAAAAATAAAGAAATCTATATTTCACACCTCAAGTTAACCAAACACACTTGGACGCACAGCGTGCCAAACAAATATATTTGCATACTATATATACTTAATGCATACAATTGAAACTCTTACGTACTTACCTATTAGATACATACATAGTTACAAACATACAGACATAATTATTTATACATAACTTAAATTTGCATTTGTTTTCAAATGTGTGACGAGATTGGTGTGATGCTTAATATATATATTTTTTAATATATTTATTTATTTCAAAAACTTAACTATGTTACAGATAATATTTTGGCAGCTTGGCTATTATCAGTAACATAGTACTAAGTTTTTTAAAATAAATAAATAAATTTAAAAAAATATGCTGCTACTATTTAACTGTAGTAAGATATTGTAATACGAACTGTCATTATAATTAATAGTCTATACTATTCATACACTCGAAATACATAACCTAAATTGAGTCAAGATAAGCTCTACATCCTACAAAATAATTGTTCAATATATAGAAAATAACCAAGACATACTTCCGTGATCAAAAATAGGCAGACGTAGTATACAGTTCACGTTCTGTTGTTTGGCGTTCAAAAAATCGGCACAGGTCTTACCTCTACAAGCGCTGAGTTCTGGGCAGTTGTAATTACGTTTATTTAAAGATTTTTTAAAGGTTTTTAAAAAAAATAAAGATACCTAATTACTTATGAACTAACGTTTATTCTGGTATAAATTGTTTGTAAAAATAATAAAGTAGTAAAGAGAAATTTACAGCTATTACAGATGCTATTACGGTTTTAAGTACCTAGGTTTATGCTTTTGATTGTGTTTTTTTTTCTACGTAATCCATACTACACGTATCAAATTTTGAGGAAGCTATGAACTATATTACTATTTCAGATCAGATACATTATTTTACTTTTTTCATTTTATTTGCTTAGTCGCTCAAAAAAGTGTCGTCTTGCAAATTATGTAAAACGTTAAGATAAAATTAAGAAAAGTGAGACCGCTATGATCTAAGCTAATAACTGTTGGTGTGGTGGTGTCAGTGTTTTCAATAAGTTTAAGTGCACGGTACGTGTTCGGTACACGTGACGTGATTGAGTGGCGTAACATCGTACATTGTACACCACAGATTTTGTTTATAATAGTACGAGATTTTGTATAACTTTTGAGACTTGGCGGTACAAAATAAGTTGTCTATACTGGCAGCCCGGCTTGCTCGTGATCGTCGCGTCGCAGCGTCAATGCTGCAATAGTAGGTAGATAGATTATCTACTTACTGCTAAGAGTGTTCGCAACGATGTCAAACGAGTTATCCGCACTGATTTTCTTCAAACAATATTCTAATCTAAGGTTTAAGACGAACAAATATATTAGTTTGACCAAACTATTATCATATCTGTGGTTTGACTATTATATATATTTTTACTAATATTTTTATACATTGATGGGAATATAGTTGTTTATGAAGTTGTACTAGAGCATAATTTGGCATGGGATACAAATATTACACAACGATGATCGAAGTGAAATTGACCTTGAATGGTGAGATGTTGCACGTACTTAGTTCTGGTCGTATGTAATAATAAATATATTCTATAATATAAATAATGCTTACCGGCTGTAATAAATAATAGGCCGTTTGATTATTTATAAGTAATAAGTTATTTTATCGGTTATCTAATGTAACGCACACATTTACTCGCTGATTACATACTAATTATCGCCATCTATTGGTTGCGCGTTTATTAGTAGGTAAATAAATCCATTTCATCGCTAGATGGCTCTAGCTATCTATCGCGCTGCTAGCGGCATCTAGCGCCTTTGTAGGCTAAAAAATAGTAGCCCGCGGAATTGCTCGAGTTAGGAGGGTCGCATTTCGTTGTATGGGATGAGGTATCTGTACTAGTATAGTATTATGTTGTCTGTGACTGTGTATAGTATCAAGTCCACCTCGTACAAAATAAATAACTATGGTTTGGTTTTTGGAGATGTTTCTGTTACCAACTCCTCGATCCGAGCTTGTCCGGCGGATTCGCCCTGTTTAATTTCGTTGGGATCACTGAAACAGCCTGGCACACACAGATGTATGACCAGGTCCGTAAACCTGATCGACAGCGAACAAAAACAGGATCTTTCGAAGCTAAAACAAACTCTCTAAAAGTCACTGAGGCGTGCTTAGGGTGCAAACTATGAAACCGTCACCCCATTTTAATGGCCCTTTCAATGATGGCATACATTCAGAAGAAGACTTTCTTTTAAGAACTTTTAATGTGTTGTATGGTTTTAGACGTATCAATTACGATAATAACCACTTATTATACCAGGCCATGAAGCGAAATATGTAATTTCATGTCGAAAATCTTTTTTTAATAAACTGTAGTAGAATTTCTACATGTTTTTAAGATTTAAATATATCATCATCATCATCATGATTTCAGCCATAGGACGTCCACTGTTGGACATAGGCCTCCCTTAATGACTTCCAAGAAGACCGGTTGGAAGCGGCCTGCATCGACCGACAGCCTACGATCTTTACTAGGTCAAATATATATATATATATATTGTAATGCTGTTGATGTATAATTAGAACATTATGGAATGTTTCAAGAAACACTATTAGTATTAACCACTTTCCATGGCATTTTGTAGTAAAAATGTATACATAATATATAATAATATATAGCCCCAATTTATAGGCCGCAATTGATAGTCTCTCCAACTAAAATTTATCAGTACCAAAAACAGGAAACCACGATAGCTTTGTGGTTTGCGGTATTCCAGTTTAACTGATACACTGCGAAAATTGGCTCATGTTCAAATTCTGGTTTTGTGTGTTTTTTTATATTTCGCTACAGAAAAAGAAAATTAGATGCAATGCTAATCACGACAACAATAGCAGAATCAAGATTAACTCTAACACAAAGAAATAGAGACGTTTCTAGTGACTTCCTATCATACTATGTAAGGGAGGAATGATGTTTGTAACCAAGCTTTAGTTTAATATTTATGAGGTAGGAAAGGGTAGGTCAGTCCAAAGGTTAGGGGTGTACGCTGGGTAGTAAGTTGGAGTGGAAGAGCTTCATGGGGAGGATATAAAGTTGCTAACTGTCGGGCGCGTCCCAAGGCTGTTACCGTATTCTATGGACATTCCCGACAGTTCCTGACACCTTCACAAAAGACTGCAGTTCTCGCAATTTTAACAAAAGGCATTGAGGTTAGCTACAAGTGTCCGTAGGATAAAAGGTTAGATGGACTCCTACAGGTTTGAGTTGGAGAATTTACCTGTCACTTATCGCCCTTGATTTACCTTCTTGCTAGATATTTTTCTGCAGCTGAGCCTCAATGAAATTAAGAGAAAGCTGATTTGAATTAGAGAGAAGTGAGTCTAGCGGCTGTAACAAAAAGGGAGGATGCTCCGACCAGGCGAGGTGATCATGCCTGGCGGACCGCGGCCCAACGGTTGATGTTGGGATCGAGCTCTCTCGCTAGTCCGCTAATCTCGAGCTAATCGGCTCGAGAACTTTCATAGTGTGATGCAGGATTTAGCAGGAGTAGATACTATGTAGTTCAAGTCGTCTTTGCTAGATGATTGTTGATGTTTGTGTTTTGCTATGTATGTGGAAGTCACACACGGCGTAAACAGAAAGATATATAAGAAGTGATTCGTGCGCAGATAAAAGACCTGCGAAATTTTAGTAGCGAAATAGCGAGACGTCTTTGTACCTCTCGATAGCCACAAAAATTATATTCGTATTCATACGACGATGGATGATAAATAGGGTTTACTATTATTGAACAAATAGTATGTTTTTTTGAACACAAATGTTTGATACCAGTTGGATTTAAAAAAATCTTATTGTATTTGATAGCTTAATTCTTGTAGACGTTTATAGGCTATTTACATAGTGCTACGGCGCCTATATTTACGATTGACCTGTGCATTCATAGGTCGATGCAGTGGCGTAGCTAGGTAACCAAAGGCCCTGGGACAAAAAATAAACTAGGGCTCCAACTAAACTATTTAAAATCGTTTGTTCCGTATTCGTCGTGTTCCGAATACGACGTACTCCACATTTGTCATAATCTAGATTCGTCGTACTCCATATTCAATTTATCAAGTACGCAATTTAATATAAATAGTGGTTTAGTCACAACTCTAGTACAAACTTAATAAATTATAGTTCTAAAAAATCTGGTTTATTTATATTCCGAATGTGGGCGAAATTTTCACTAGTTCAATTTATAGTTTGTAAGTCAGAGTCCGAGGGGCCCCCTGAGCTTGGGGGCCCCGGGGCACTGCCCCGTCTAGCCCTCCGTTAGCTACGCCACTGGGTCGATGGTAAATTTTAAAAGTGAGTTCACAGAGTTTATGAATAACATGGTGGTATAAAGAAGTTTCTACTCCACTTAAGCAACAATTGTATATGTAAATCTAAAAGCACAATTGACAGTGTTGGTTTACGAAATACGGCTAGGTCGTAACACATAAAGGGAACTTTGTGTTCCGCCAATGTGTGTTATGAAGAACTCTAATTTAGAATAAACTAAATGAAATATAAATTTCTAGCTTACTAGTAGAGGGCCAACAAAGTTTTCTAACAGCCTAGAGTGGATAAATATAGATAGATTCATCCCACAAGTCATAACACTTAGTATTGAAGGTATAAAATGTCAAAATGAGAAATTTTTCCAAAGCCCAGGAGACGCATCTTTTTCTTTTAAATATTGTAACACTCTTTAGTAAAATTTCCTGTTTATATTGTACACTATTGTGATAAAGAAATGTTATTTTTTATTCCATTTCTATATTACAATAACTCACCTATTATTCAATACAACATTTTGATTTCGATTATATTTACAAACATATTTTTTACATACCTGATTGACACAATCCCATTGTGCCCAAGAGAACACTTTAACAATTTTCTCTGGTTCTCGATATATGCCATCAAAACCCCATTTATCAGTACCATCATCACATTCATTCAGGAACATTGGTGTGCGATATATTTTAATACCTGAAATTTAATACAATGTTAGTTTCCCAAGTGAATGTCAGGCATTACATAATTACATTACATTCACACATAACATACATAATCAAATAATTTGTAAAGTGCAAAGTAAAGTTAAACTTACAATCCAAATGCTTGAATAATAAGAATCTATCATTTCTTATTCCAGGACTGTATTTAGTACTCTTTCCATATACATATTGAACCATGATCTGTTTAGTTGAAGGTTCTTCTACTTCCTCTGGAGTCCTGTTACTCTCAGGCAATAGACAAACCAAATATGGACAGTACAAAGGGTCTTTAATCTCAGAATCGCCGCTTGGTAGTTTCTTCACAATGTAAACTATCAAAGTATGGGTAGCATTCACTGATGCCTGTATAATGTTCAGTTTCTCTTCAAAGGTATGCAGTATGATTAATGTCTTGTTTTTATTGGTGTATACTCCAATGTTTAGAACCTCCTTGCTACCTTTGTCTGACACCCAACTTAAGAGTTGTGATCCATACTGCTCTTGGCCTAAGAGACGCCATTCTCGGGCTGTGACTTCTGTGAATATAGTTATAAAACAATACAATACAGAAGCAAGACTTTTTACGAAAGATGTAAACAAATTTAGAAAATCGCTTAAAGCTTTAAAAACATAATATATGTGGTTGTGAGCTTATCTATAGGTTTTCGGAGTTTTCTTTGGTTACACATGCACTATTTGTAGCAGTTTAACACCTATCATGGTTACCTTCTTCACTTTGCGCCTGTAGCACGCCGCACAACTTTACAGCTATATTTTGAACAGCCATTGCACCCATTTATCTGATATTGACTTTAAATTCACCTGTAGCTCACATAATTTGTAAATTATGTCACTGTATCGCCACGTTATCAATACTGAAATAGCGCACCTATTGACTTTTCTCGCTCAATTTTCTATCAGCTGGCGCCCAGCTGAGTTGCAACATGAACATAGCTGTTTTAATGGATGCCAACAGATAGTGAAACAGATCATTTGTGATTGTGGCAGCACTGTAGTACTAACTGCATAAATCAACCAATTAGAACAAAGCGTTGGTTTTCATATCTTGTTTCGATTCACTCTTGGTACAATCATGACAAATTTAACGTTTGTGCTTTACTTGTGTTGGTAAATGATAAAAATTATTTTTTCAAATAGTGTTGTAATCAATACTTTAGAAATTATTTATTTTGACTGAATTTACTCATAATAAAGGAATTTTTTTAAAACTTCTACACAAACATATCTCTTATAATAAAATTTGTGAGTATTTTATAACAAATAACTTTAGAATATGTAAGCTAAATATGTTTACATCCTTTATTTCTTTTTTATCATTAGCTGTATATGGCGTAATATTACGCTCATTTTCTGCTTATAACGAAGTACAATTAGCGATTGACGTTTCGTTTTCAGAAGAAACAAACCTGAAGTTAGTCAATAGTTAACCCGCTGAGTACTAAAGTTTTACCGCGACATTTTCGCGCGGAAAGCCGGGCGTTATCGAGCCGTGAAAAGCTGAAAACTATCATGTAAAATAAGTAATTACTATTAAGTGTAAAGTTTTTACGTATATTCAGTGAATATAGCCTTAAACGTGAGCAAAATTAGGTGTTTTCCATCCTATATGTGTTGAAAGTTCTTGCGTCGTATCTAGTACATGAACAAACTACATTTTGTATAATTTGGATTTATTTGTGAATGACCAGGTATGTTATGAAGTAATATTTCACAAATCTATGATGTAAGATGTCTTATACAGCGATATGCTTTTAAATAAAACTTATGCTTGTAGGTATAATTAGGTTATAAACCTTTGGTGGGCGATAAGCCAAGCCAATTATATTGTCAACGGTTAAATCGTATTA
Source organism: Euplagia quadripunctaria (assembly GCA_963859945.1). NCBI lineage: Eukaryota > Metazoa > Arthropoda > Insecta > Lepidoptera > Erebidae > Euplagia > Euplagia quadripunctaria. The sequence continues at coordinate 2,854,243 of OY982561.1, read as the reverse complement.
GAAGGATTTGTTTCGTTGAAATTGTAATATTTCTATTATATATCGGTAAAGTGAAAAGATCGTCTCATCCTAAAGCTATTTTTATCAATTTCCATAAGTGGATGTGCCGAGAAACCCAAGCTTGCGACGTGTCTAATGGCGCTGACGGGAGAATTTCGCGCGCGATTGTGACGGATTCGTGGCATTTTTTACCGCAGCTGATTCATGAATTTCGATATTTTTAACACTCTATATGAAAGTTAATGTATTGTAGCGAATATAAAACATCTTAATATGCAATTTTTTAGTAAAATTACCACGTAAAAACAGCCTGGAAAAAAAATCTCCCGCCAATCAGCAGGGGGCACGCTGCAAGAATCGTAGGCTTTTGATGGTGTTTTACGGTTAGATATCTTATAATTACAGTGCTCAGACATTTGTAGAGAGCTTCATTTTAAAATAGACTACATGCCTATTCCGATAAATTTGGAATTATGCCCTCAATTACGGTTGTCAAGTGACATAACCCTATTTGCAAGTTGAACATGACATGCGGTAATTTTAGTCCATATTAACTAAACTTAGACAAGCCATACTGCTGTGATGACCTTAAACACTTAATGGTGATTATGTTTTAGGCTTTGGAGACTAAGTGCCAGTTGAAATATTCCAACTACCATGGCACAAACTGGGTATGTATAGTACACTAGCTCCTACATTCAATACTGACCTTGATGTTAGGGTTTGTTTACTTACTGTCACCACCATGCTTTTCCAGTTCCTCCTGTGAAGCTAGTGATAAGCGCTTAACCTTAAAGCGGAAAAGGAATTCCACAGATGATGAGGTTTGTTTCCCTTTAATGTTGCAGTTAAATGTTATTTAACTTACAGATTAGCTTATTTCTGCTTAATGTTTGTAGCTTGAAAATATGCCACCGTTGAAGATCTCATCGGTACTTGAAGAAGAGCTCCTGGAGCAACCAGCACACAATATTGTAGTAGAGTCATCTTCTTGCTCCAGTGACGATGAAGGCTCCCAGTATGGGACCAATGACCAACCAAGGAGTGTGTACACTGACATAGATTATAATCCTGATAGTTTTTTAAGCCCACCAAGTATATCTGACCTTCCTAATGGTGTACTAAGCCCCTTGGAGAATGTAGCCAGAGGGGAGTCTACACCACACTCAAATAAGAGGCCAAGGTATGTTAGTTTCATGGCTATCTCCTATTACTTTAAGACTGTCACAGACTACTTGATTTCATATACCTCTATTATCAAGAAAGATTCCACCTGATCATTGATTTCTATAAAGAGAAGACTGAAAAGATAAAACTATAAATATGTTAAGAGTTTGTAGTAAATGTTGGATATGTAGAATTCTATCTTATTGGATAACTATCAGAATACAATATGATAACTTATAATTCTGTTCTTCGCCTGTTTGACACAAGAAATTAGCATCTATGTGACCTCACACCAATATTAAGGAAGCCTTCTATTTCAGTACAAGCAAAATCCCATGCCCCTTATTGCCAAAACGCAAGTGTCCCCTCCCAGGGTTGTCCTGGGCAGACCCAGCTGATGTGTGGAAAAGTATGTGTGATTGTGATGCTAGATCTAGTAATAAGAAGAATGCCAATATGTTTGACAATCATCCCAATTTACAACCGAGGATGAGAGCTATTCTCTTGGACTGGTTGAATGAGGTAAGTGAGCACTATATTATAACTGTGACATCCTTATAGAAATGTGCTAGAACAGTCTTCAAATTATTCAACATTATGATCATTCAAACACGAGTTGAATAATTAGGTAAGTCTACATCAAACTATTATTTTCTACCTTTATTTAAGTTGAAAGATTTTTCTATAGCAATCTTGGTATATAGATGCACTTTATAAATACCAAATAGTGTATACTATTACATAAAATGCAGAAGCAGAATTATGACTACTTAGCAATAATAGGTCATTTTGTAAACCAATGTATGTAGTGATGGTGAAAAATTATTTGTGGTACCTATTGAACCTATGCTAAATTCTTTTAAAATTTTCATGCTGCATTACAGTGAGAAGGAAAGGGTAAGAAGACTTCTTGCATTGCACATGTAAAAAACGATGGAACAGTAGGGTCAATGACCCTTTTTTTTTGCGCTGTACATTGACCTCTTAACCAACGCGATTTTAATACAACACTTAAAGTGTTTCTGAGCATATTCTTTCAAAGTATTTCTCAGCTCTGTCTAGGACATGTGAAGTTAATTGGTTTCTACAAAGTCATTAACTCATCAATATCCCAACAGATTGAGATGTTCATGAGTGTTGTGTCCAGCAGTGTCTAAATCCATGCGACTTTTAATCTAATAGTACCCCTGATTTTGCAATCGTATTGCAACCGCGTGTGCGGTCGCGGCAAAACTATTATTAAAAGAGTGATAAGATGCCAAAAAACTTAGAGCTTTTTGTACCTACACTTTCTATTATGTACGAAGTATAATAAACTTCACCAAATAAAATTTTTGGAAATATTTACGTGTTTCGTTACAAACTGAAAATGTTTTGAGTACCTATTATTTTGAAAGCATTTATTTACGATTAGTTTATATTCTTACAAAATATAACTGAACCTTAAACATTACTTTTAAAGCAAAGCTCTGTAGATAAGAAGGGTTATGTTCTAGTTCAGTGCAGGTACTAATTTAATTTGTTGAGAAAGTGGGACACTATTGTGCGAGCGTGATAACGCTGCACAGATTAAAGTTTTTAAGTGAACGGGTCTCGATACTCAGCGTCGATGATGATACAATAAAAACGAATGCGATCGGCAACCTTGATACCATCTGATGCTTTTTAAATTTGCTGAATGCAGCATATAGTGTTGGTTTGTTTCTAACTATTATATATTAGGTGTATAAATCGGATCTAATCGCTGTAATAATATTTATAAGTCTACCGGTGAACACAATCGATGCAGTTTGATCAAAACGTCGGGTAAACAAAAGGCATTGCACGTATACATACGTTGCTTGTAGATAAAGAAGTATCAATTTCCGAAAGTTGCGGTTGATTAAACTTTGTTGACCCTGTGAAAAAATCAACTCAACAACAAACTACTGCACTTGCAAAGCATCGGAGAGGTTTTTTTTTCTATTTGACAATATAGCGAATTCTTAAGAAACTCGGAAAACCTAACTCGTCTAAAGAGTTTGTGAACTGAGAATCTTATAATTTTATTTTTTGTATTACAAAAAGAGTGAGTCCAAGTCTAATGAAATTCAATTCAGATGAAAACTGGCACTTTTTGCAGATGCAGGATGCTTAAGTTGTCTTCGGTCTTTGTTGTCGTATTTGTATCTTTGTGAACAGACTAGTATTCAGGAACTTCAAAACACTGTATAGTAGGTCTTCCGAAAAGTGCTCGTTGTCCGCACAAGTCCGCATGCATTAGGGCTCGTTTCATAGTCACGCGTTCGAACAGCGCCGTCTGGACGCGCTTGCGAATGCTCTAAATACTAAATAGTAATCGCGTTTTATAGTCACGCTGCTGAAACGCGGGCTGTCGGGTAACGCTGCCCAAGCGCGGACTGTCCAAGCACTTCAACGGCCATTTAGCGTTTAGAGTGACGCCCGATCAGAAATGAATAACTACTTCTTTTATTTTACTTACCTTAGAGTGACCGCTAGTTCTTTGGTTGGTGATATGGGGATTATTTGTACATTATTGTTTGTTTTAAGTGCCTAGTGCTACCTCGACCTTTTGTGGTCTTTTGTAGCGCACTCTTGCTTTAAGGTTCACTGCTCAGACTTATGGCTTCGAGAAACCTCCAGATCCTATCAGCAGTGATTGTTTGTATTTCTATGATATGAGGATACGATTCAGATTGCATCACAGTAAAGTGACTTCTAATTTGCAGATTAATTCGTCAAACGTTCTTGGCGAAACGCGAATATCGAAAATGTTTATAGAACCTGTAACTATCTTCTCGTTAATCAAAGAACGATGTTACGAAGGCGCCTATCAGGAACCTTTTGGCATTGAAACATCCAGTTTACAGTCTTCTACGACTACGTTGTTACTCTCTTTTCCATAAAAAAATAAATATCTAATACTGTAATTACGTTTGCTCTCATAATAATGACTATACACAGTTGTACACTGCAACTGTGAAACCAGCCTAAGGTCTGTGCCTTTTGACAAAAGCCCATCGAGACTGTTGTCAAAATTTAGACACAAAAACGATTATCGCGTCGCTATTAGGTAGTATTACTTGATACAGGACTAGACGCGAAATTGCAGGTCTTTCTCGGATTTTCTGAGACGTAAAGTCAATGGCTCGCCAATTTGGTCAATTTGGTAGATATTCTTTCTCTTCCAGCTTAAAAAATATTACATACATTAATTAATAAGCACAAACAAGATTCTACATAAATATCACATCATTATCTTGCTACGATTTATATAATCTGCTTGCGACAAGTTATCAATAATATCTATACTCTCTTTAAAAAAATCTTATAAATATGTAATAAATTGTACATTATAATTTTATCATTTCAAAATATACATACTTACCGGACATTGGTTTCTGTTGTGTATGACTCCGGTTTTTACCATTTTTGTAATTATTTTTTGCACCTTACCTGACAATATCATGCTATAATTTTACTTGCAATTAATTTCTGATACTTGAATCTTGGTAAAAAAAAATATTCTCCAATAGGATTTTTTGGACAAAAAACGAATTCCATCTGACTATTACGACTACATGTAACTAAAAAAGAAAAGTTTAGAATGACCCTTAGACCGTGAGATTCTGTATTTTGAACTTTAAGGGCAAGAAGAAACAGAATTTATGTGTCTTCCTTAAAAGAAAATGTGTTTGACCAGTGTACAAGTCCTTTTGTCACAACCACCCACGACACAAACACCTAATTAATTACCTAAGTTAAAATCACTACATATTATACCTAAAACAAAGTCCCCCGCCGCGGCTGTCTGTTCGCGATAAACTGAAAAACTACCGAACTGATTTTCATGCTGTTTTCACTAATAGACAGAGTGATTCATGAGGAAGGTTTAGGTGTATAATTTGTTAAGATTTTGTGTAAATTTATTGAAATATGTTGATGATTGTTGAAAATGTCTCTGCTACCCATGCGAAGCCGGGGCGGGTTGCTAGTATGAAGATAATACTGTAATCCCTTGTAAGCCATGCGGGCATTAAGAATCAGTTGATAGCTTAACCTCGGTCATAGGTTAATCTAAGGGCTTGTAGTATTCAAAAGAGCGTGACGTGTCAATTATCCGATTTAATTTGAGCGAAGGCGTTCCGACATGATCCGTAATCTACTGTTATTTTATTATTCACTTCAGTTCATTTTTCTTCAACACGTTTATTTTCTACTAGTTTTTGTCTTTTTGCGACCTATTCCTACCGCAACGCCTGCTTTTAACTGAAATGCGAATGTTGAGATGGATGTGTGATATGACTAGGATGGACAAGGCGAGGAATAATTAGAAGAAGCCTGAAAGTGGACGAAAAGTTGGCACTAGATTATCGTAGTGTGGACATGTGATGCGAAGGGGGGTGAGTGAAATGTGGTGGATGTATGCAAATTGACGGGTACAAGGATAGAGGAAGACAAAAAAAGATGAATGGACTGTGTGAAAGAGGATATGCCTAGAAAGGGAATAAGCAGTAAATTGACGATGTGAGAGTAGAATGGAAGACAAGAACACATTGCGCTGATCCCAAATAAATTTGTGAACAGGGTAACAAGATGATGACGGTATGTAACATTACATTAAGTCAGGCTCATTTATCGGAGAATGTACTAAAACCTTACTTAGCACAATTTCGACTTGGAATATTTACATGCGAAATTAGTGTCTTATTAAAACTAGCACGACACAGTGCCCAACAAAACTGAAATCTTGAAACCCACCAGATGAAAGTCGGATGGTTTTACAGATTTCTAAGCTATTTATTTAGTTTACGATAGTGTATTTTGTTTATGAGAGGATCGCACGCTCTATTGCTCCTTGCATTTTCATAATTTGTTTAGCACACGGACATTAACAATCTAGGCTAAAAACTATTATTTATATAATTATTGATTGTAAATGCAGGAATTCTTACACACGCAAAATAATGTTTTCTCTATGTCAATTTGTCACATCCAGTTAATCCCTCTATAGATATAATACTAACAGAAATTGCGAAAACGAATCTATTTAAAGCTTGGTTGTCCATGTATCACTATTTCGCGCGACCCTCGCCTCGTTTGTGATAGAAAGGATCAAAGGACTAACAAGTAAGAGCCTTAAAATGTCTTATGAAACCAGAACTCTAATAAATTATAACGACTGCAGCTGCACAAAGACTACTGTTATGGACCTCAAACTAAGTATCGACATTAACGAGGTGGACCGCACCTGAGGAGGGCCTCCGCAGAGGTGATCGAAGAGTCAATTTTAATAACTACCAAAGGTTCCCTCTTGGACAATCAAAAATATTGAAGTCTCGATAAATCTTCACATAACCCCGAGAATATTAATTTCTCTAATCATTTCTAAAAACTAATTGAAAAGAGACTTCATATTAACAAAACTCGAAACAAAGAAAGCCACAAGAGAGCCAAAGTAACCGACGTAAATCGTACTATTAGCAAGATGAAGATGCAATGGATAGGATGCACTGTCCAAGAAAGGTTGGCGACCGACGGACTTAAAATCAAAGCTCGCCAGCCTGGCAGTGAGACATTGATGGTGCGACGGCGCTAGACCGCTATGCAATACTGGAGATAGTAAGCTTGGACATGAAGAACATCTGACCTAAAAATGACATGCGACTTTTATATACCTCTTAAACCATTGTTAATGCAACAATAATGATCTACTCTTATCTGATGTTCAACTTGCTGCCATCATAGACAGGGGATTATTACTAGTCTTTCGTATGTTTTATTCGCGCATTGATATATTTTTAACCCTTAAGTATCTAACAATAAAGTTTATTACACTTGTTATTTTTTTAATAAAGTAATAGAATCATTCATCTATTCGCAACCACTAACTGTTCTTTTAACTCATTTCTATAGTAATTCATTTTTTGCGACAGCTCGATTAAATGATTCCCGACGCGCGTAACTTTGAGCTGTTTTCCTTAACCGCGTTGCTAATAGTATCGTATCTAGTGTTTCCGGTGTTAAGTACATAATATTGTGTTATATAATTTAATTGATGGAATATCATTTGTAAATCGCCGATATTGATTTATGATGAAAATCACTTCAAAGTTTTGTATTATTTGTTTTAAAAATGATCTAGGCAAGTAAGTTCAAACAAAGAAGGAGTGTGACATAATATTTACTGAATATACTTCGTTCAATATTCTTAACAAATAGTTAGTTATTTTTATATTTAAGACTTATTTACTTATTTAAGACTTTTTATTGATCTTTGCTGTAACATAATGTAGCACGCTTCAAGAACTTAAAATGTGCCCAACATTTTGTTAAGTCCTGTTTATTCTGCATATAAACCATACAAATTTGTGTGTCCCAATCGGTTAGTGCATCGAACTTCTTTATAAGAATTTTAATAAGTTTTTGTGTAAATACGCCAAATATAAATAAATTCCCATGCCTTTTAAGAATTTTTGAACGGCGGGGGGGGGGGGGGGAATATTTAGAAAACAGCTTTTAATAAAAAAAATAAAGAGTCATTGTACAGGGTGCAAAAGTAATAGTGCAAATGTGCTTTAATTTTTTGAAAATTGGCTCACCTGTCATTGTGCTTTAACATCTATGTTGTAGACAGATAGAGAATTAATTGACAACAAGCAATGGCGCGATACCTAAAGAACCTGGAATTATTTTACTACTTATTTGACAAATTTTCGCTGTGTTGTTTTAACGCAGCATGAATTTCGTCGTCGTCATGCACCAAGTGTGCGAACAATTAAGGGCTTCGCACTTTTTCCGCATATTCCTAAATTGGGTCTCAGGCATTGTTGGTTCCAGCAGGTCGGACCATCGCTCACATAGCTCGGGCAGCGCTGCACGTTTTGAGACCCAAATTTCCGGGCCGAGTGTTCTCCCGTTTTAGAAATTTGAACTGGCCGTCCTCACGTCCTAACAGCGCACGGTGGGCTGAACATCGCCTTTCATAGACATAGAGGCTTGAATTTTAAAGGGCCCTGTTTTTGACTTGAAATGGATTCTGCTATAAAATGTCGTATTGCGTGTACAAATGAAAAAGTTTAATTTTTTAATATGACAAAAATGAGGATATGTCTGGAATCGCAAGGTTTGGCCGCTATATTCATACACACAAATATAGTACTATATAAATTAACCTATTATATTTGTGAATGCTTCAAATATGAGTAAACTAAGTCCACAATATTTTTTATACCAAAGGCCAAAACAGTCTAAGAAATCATAAAAGTTCGTTTTACTCGATTGAAATGACATGGTAAATAACAAGTCATCATTAGCTAATGACCTCATTGAGGTAATCACCTCATATGACTAAATACCTATGTGCCTAATTAATTAACTAGTTAATAAATACTGAAGTTTGAACAAAGTTCTTTCAACGGCAGCAATAAAAACGTAAGGTTTACCGAAATTTATGTGCTGATCTCTAATTGATGTACTATGCGGTAACTTGATCTATAAGTAGGTTGAGAGCAATAATTAGGTGGTTAATCTTAATATTGGCTTGTTAACATTTTAGTTTAAAAACGTATGCCATTATTTTTTTTTAAATTCTTCTAGAATTAAAAAAAATATAGATTTTGTTTGAGTGTCCAAACAAATACTATATTTTTTTTTAAATTTATTACCTATCTTCTTTCCTAGTAAAAGTACTTTACTAGGGTTTGGGAAACCTCGACAGTCTCACAACTCATGATCAAAGGACATGCCTGGACTACAAGACTTTTAGAATATAATTAGAATAAAGGTTATTTTAAACGAGATGAAATAAAACAATTTGATTAAAAATCAACATTTATTGAACATAAAAACAAATCCTAACATTAGAATGTTAATAATTATAGTCTAAACCAGCAGTTGGCGCATGCGACCCGCGGAGCGTGGTGAGCCCGGGCGTCTAGAAAGTTTCTAACATACTGATAGTTTTTGTAAAACCCTTGTGATAAGTGTTTATGGCACTCATAAACAAAGTAATGTTGGTATCATTTTTGTGTGACAACACTGATTAAAAAAGTAATAAAATGTAACGTGTGGCAGCAGCGTATGTGCTACTGTGCTCTGTAATGGTTAACTCTGTAAAAGTGTTAAGTCGCAATAATATAACCACCTCAATCTGATCCAAGGATTTTATTTACAAGCGACCCAATAAACAACTACAGTCCACTGCCTCCAACAATATGTACCGAGGCTTTTACAAAAGAACATGATCTCTAATCTATGATACTCAAAAACTCTTTCTATGAAATCATTGATCTCGTTGAATGTTATGGCAACTTGCCATCTAATTTCGACAAAGCAGTTAATTACAATTTTTGGTTGTACCTATTTATGTAAGTACTACCAAAAATTGTAATTAACTAACAATTGCGAACAAACCATTTCAATTCTTAATTACAGAAAAAAAAAAGCTTCTCGTCTCACAGATAAGCATTTGAGACTTATTCTTTTTTTCTGACGTGTCTAAATCCGCATGGGTGGTCACCTCACTAGGGCTAAATAAAGTCCGGTTCTCTACCCAGTTTGGAGATTTGAGAGCTATTCTACGAATTGGAACTATAAAACATAGAAGCTAACATATAACTGATAGCCGCCCAATACATCCTCTAGCTTTATACAGAATGTTCTATAAGTGCAGTTATGACCTTTGTAGTGTATGTTTAAAATTCTCATTGCTAGAAACAAAATTCAAATAAAATATTCTTTCCGTTTTTAATATCACTTTACAGACCTAATTTTGCCACCTTGTGGCCCGTCCTGCTTGCCAAAAGGTTGCGAAACAATACCATGTTTAATTCTTATAATAACAGTCCCAATTTTTGGTAGTAAAACTAATTCCTTGTCATTTTGTCTGTCCTTTATAAAACTAATATAATATATATTAGAACAACTACCCACGCTGAATTATATTTCTGCAGGAAACGAATGACGCAGAAATATTAAGAATTAAGAAGGAACATTGACCGTAAAACTCGATACAGGAAAGTCATTTTGTGCACACTATGCGTAATTCATTTTTAAATCAATCAATCACCTTTTAGCAATATAGTACTACAGCGCAAAGGAATTTTCGAGTTTTGGTCTGAATTACGACTAAGACTTGGTTCTAGCGCGGACTCAGAGAGGCGATAAAATCACCGGCTATTTACACCTGTAATCGGCAACCAGGTGCAGTTGCGTTGGCTACCTACAGGAGGGTGTATATGACAATGGAATACTCACTTAAATCACTGAAAGGCCATGACTAGCAGGCAGGTACAAAAAGAATTTTTGAAAAAAATAAACTCCGTTTACAAGTTATAACCGTTTCAATTTCCAGGTATTTTTAACTCCGTTTTTTCAAAAGGTGGAATGTGTAAAGTTAAAGATTTCAAATCATACATATTTTTTTTTGTTATTTTGGAATTTTTTATTCCGTTTACCAAGAAAATCGATAAAAACTAATTTCGAAAACTTTTTAAGTTAGTTTTTATGGATTTTCTCAATTATTGAATGAATAGTTTGAAAATAATAAAAAAAAATGTGCGATTTAAAATCTTTAAAGTTACACATTCCACCTGCTTTTATGAGAAACGGAGGTAAAAATACCTGGAAATTCAAAAGGTTTTTGTAATTACATGCTAGAGCCTTGCCCCATAACACCCTGAATAATAACATAGATAGTCATATACTGAGTATAACTTAGTCACAACCACGCATACAGATTCTATATCTGTGGTTGTGATTAAGTTATTCTCAGTTAATCCTACTTTTCAAGTAAAGTTAATTAAAAGCAATATAGTTGTTAGGGTAATGACGTAAGGACGATTTTCGCTCCATTTGACCCCCCTATCCCCATATAAGGACACAAGATTTCTCGGGCTCCCTATCTCCTTCTTATGCAAGATTTTGTCTAGTATTCCTAAATACAGAAAGAGTTAAGGTACCCAATCCAATCATCAAATCCAAAGTACTCATAATTTCACATAAATCAAAGATATATTTTTTTAAAGATACATTTTGAATTATTGCGTAGTAAGATTAATAAACGAAAAAATACTAGGTAGGTATAATTTTTATTTATAAATTTGTAAATGTGAATAAAAATACTATAATTACGGCTACATAGTTTCAGATTTTAAACAGTAAATAATTATACTTTTAGAGAAAAGAAAAGACTATTAACTAACCAAACAAATTATGATATTACCATATTATGTTATTAGCTACCTCCGTCAATTTACCATCTATCCATTTGGATAAGGTACAACAAATAAATCACACTTCGAAAATAAATTGGCAAAAAAATAGCTGTGCTTATCTGAACATAAATATCAATCGACTATAATGTCTGAACGTTTTGTTATACATATAATAAGTCGGTCTAAATATTGTATTAACAGAGTTAGTTCGGTTTTAAATTATGAATTTTTGTAAACAAAACAATAGGGGTCAATCATGGCTCTGCCGTTCGGCGAATTTTGTAAAACCTCGGGCGCTCTTGGTAATCGTCCAGTCTAATATTATTCTCTTTATTCGATACATTTTTCATAAACTATCTTTTGTGTCAGCCAGTCGATTTAGGTCGTATCTCATAGAAGTTGTAAGCATCCGCGTGCGCTTTGGAGTACGCCACGACGAATTTTAATAAAAAATTTCAATAAACTCATTTATATAAAAGAGTTTACAAAGACGCGTCACTCGATTGCGACAGGGACGCTTTCAAGGAACTACTACTTAATGTATGCTAGCCGAAATTAATCTCGCTTTAGTCATTAATATGTCCGGAAGGGCCGCGCTCCTACACAAACAATGAAGAGAAGACTATAAATTTTCATTAGTTAATTACAACTTTCCTTACGAAGGCTAATCATCCATTTATGTTATCCGTAAGTATCTAGATATTGTTCCTAAAAATGATCTCATGATCATTAGTGAAATAGCATTGTTTTTCGTAAGTATGTACATATGGTGCATCAAAATTCAATAGAGTTCAGCTGCAAAATGACATTAAATCTGTGATACTAACTTTTAAACGTTCGCTTACCATGACATAATTATGTATTTATTGGAGATTAACGCGATCACGAAATAGGTATTACGTACCTCTGAATTGCCTGACGTTTCGACCAGGTTGCACTGGCCGTGGTCACAGGCTGATTGTTTGACGTATGTAATACCTATTTCGTGATCGTATACACAATTAAATCCGTGATTTTTTTGAGTCCTATTAGATTATTTGCAAGTTACTAAGTCTACTATTGTTCCGTCCGCGCACATTGTCTGTTGATACGGGGCTAAAACGGTAAAAAAATTACTGCTATTAATTTAAGGAGTATTAAGGAAGTAACAAATAATTTACTGTTATTAAAACTTACACTTCATCAAGCAGGATTGTTTTTTTCGTTAAGAAAAAATCACAAATTTTGAGAGTGGAGCGGATGGATTTTGTTGTTGCAAGACCACATCGTCACTGATAAACTATGCATTGCTCACTAATTTTACCGACTGTATACCCAATGAACCTTTTATCCAGTTGGAGTATAGCTAGGCCTGCCATCACTTAAATTGCGGACGCCGGACAAAAAGTAAAAAAAATCCGGACACATGGGTGAAATCGAGATTCTTTCCTGGACACCTTAAAAAAAAACGCCGATTCCATTTAAATTTTTAGCTGTTAAAGATTCATCTAACAATTATAATTGCCCCTATGCACATAGTGTCCGGGTTTCACCCGACACTTTTTGAAAACCCCGCCCTGACGCTCCCCGGACGCCCTCTAAACTAGGACAAATCCGGGGAAACCCGGACGGATGGCAGCCCTAGGTATAGCAGACCAGACTCTTACTGTATCAAACAAACAGAAAGTCACATCTTGGCTTTTTCTTTAGACAACTTTCGATTTCCCAATAAATGCATTATTCCTACAACAATTTTGAGAACGTAATACAAAAACTGCTCAAAAGCATGAAAGCCAAAATGTTCTAAAAGAGATATAATTATGTCATAGAAAAGAGTCGATAGATAAATAATATAATTGATCACCGTTGAGTTATGGAGTGTAATGATAGGTGATTCCTATAGCCACAGATCCTAAGTGTGACCTATTAGGCCAATAATAATTGTATATAAAGTGATTTTAATTTTGGCTGGGCTGTCACATGACCTTTTTTTTTTAATTCCCATCACATCGGATAAAATGTTCTCTACTTAAGAACATTTTGTATAGATTATAAATAAAGATTTTGTATTATAAAAATACTAGTTTTTGCCCGCAGCTTCGCTCGTGTGAATGTAAGCCATATTTCTATATCCCTAGGGAACACAATTTTTCTTTCCTGTGTGCAAGTACACAATGTCTTTTTCAGTACCCCTGACCATGCGAATTTTTATGATGATCGGTCGAGTAAGTAGTTAAGGCGTAAATGCGTAAAAAAACAAAAAAAATCACATTCGCACTTCTAATATTAAAAATAAGATTGTTTCTTTTTGAAGAAACACTTTGTGTTATTTTTTTTTACATTATTTCAAAAATCTTTTAAAATAGTAACCGACTTCAATGCCCCCAATAATAAGCTGTATTATTCAAACCTTAATTTTCCACCTTTAGAGGTGGAATATTTTCTTCAAATTAAAATGGGACCAACTTTGTAAGATATAAAAAAAAATCAGTCGAATTGGAAGAGAACTTCGTTTTTTAAAATTCGATTTCAAGATTTTTTTATTTAATTTAAAAAATATATAATTTTGCTACTTAGTGGGTCAGTTTTTAATTTATCTAAGTTATAATAACCCAATGACAACTGCTTATCTCCTTTTACAAATTATTGCTTTTGCCGTTGCAAGGGCGTTAATTGTTGAGGAGCTGAGAGCATAAATTGTTTAGCAACTATATTAAGGCAATGGAATCACAACCCGTGAAATATGGCGGTGGCCCATCTATGGTCTTCATCATCAGTCCCTACAATCAATCCAATTCTTATTGTAACTGCATGCTGGTGTCCTGCCCTTTCAGTGATCTAAGTAAGTTTCTTTTTTCAAATACACCCTGTATAAGATATTTTCGTTTTTGTATTCATCAGTGCAGAAGACTACTTGACACTATAATGAATACATATTATTCAGCCCTGCACTCGAGTCAAGCCGCGAATAAAAATGTCATTAGCCCATTTTAATTCCGCTTTCGGTTCTTATTCATTCTACATACTCTTTCACTTACATGTAATACCTAGATTCTTAATGGTATTTTTCTTTAACAGGTATGTGAAGTATATAAACTACACAGAGAAACATTTCATCTAACTGTGGACTATGTAGACCGGTATCTCTCAAATACAGAAGATGTACAAAAAGGTCGTTTACAACTTATAGGTAAAAATCTTACAACTATCAACAGTTTATTAGATTACAGGAAATTCAATGACACAGAAATAAATTTATCTTATACCTGGATCTGAGCTGAAAGTAAAACGGAATTTATTCTTAAAATTTCAGGTATTACATGTCTATTTATAGCTGCAAAAGTCGAAGAAGTCTACCCACCGAAAATAGGCGAATTCGCATACGTTACAGACGGCGCTTGCACAACAGACGAAATTTTACTTGAAGAGCTACTCATCCTCAAAATATTATCGTGGAGCATTACGCCTATCACGATAAACAGCTGGCTAAACGTTTACATGCAGCTGGCCAGTGAAGGAAGAAGTGCAAAACGCCGACTTCTAGGAGAAAGCGACGTGGGCGCGAATGCTCTCAGGGGGTACACGTTTGTGTTTCCTCAGTATTCGTCGCTAGAATTCGTGATATGCGGACAATTGATTGACTTAGCAGTTTTGCACGTGGACGTGAATCTGTATCCTTACAGCGCTGTAGCGGCTGCTGCAATAGCGCACGCATTCAGCAAGGAATTGGGCACCAGAGTCTCAGGTGGGTATTATATCTTATATATGTAGATGAATAAGTCCACAAACTCAATCAAAACATCTGTGGAAAAAAACGTATTTGTCGTTTACGGGTATCGAACTGATAACAGTTGTATCACTTGTGACATTCGTAATATTATCTTGAACGACAAAAGTGATAATGGTCGTTTCTTCAATTCCTAGCACCAAATTTTTTAAAGCCAGTAAATATTTCATTTCACTTTTCTCGGCATAGACAAGAGAACCAGGAGACAATTTCTGATATTTCCTCACGTTAACAGTGCAAACTTTTTTTATTGTATATTCCATCGATTTCATATATTTATCATGTAGTATATATAAGCTCTCATCACAAGTATCGCGGGGCGCAGGGTACAGCTGGGGAGGCGCTGGAGGGCGTGTACGCGTGGGCTGGCGCCGAGCGTGGCGGTGGTGCGCGCCGAGGGGCCCCGTGCGCGTCGTGGCGCGGCGGCGACGGCGAGTTCCTGCAGCGCGCCGCCGGCCTCGACCTCATCTGCCCCGACGTCAACCTGGACGAGAGCCACCGCATACAGTCGCACAACGTCACCCTCGACATGTTCGTGAGTATCGTGTACACGAGTGTTACGTGCCTCTTTAAATATCATCTGTCTCGACGTCGGTCTAGACGAGACCCGCGTTCCTCAAAAACGTACTACTCGATTACTAATGCAAAAAAAAAACTATACGATGATCTATTCAAAACCTAAAATGTTCCAGGAAGTAAAAGTTGTAACGTACGCCACGCGACCTTGTTTTGTATTAATGAGTTAGACATGGAAAGATATACAAGATTTGGTGTGCAATATTTTATTTTTATAAGTAGCCGTAGCCGTGGAATGTATAAGTTATAAACAAAGTATTGATACTTCTGTAGATCTGTAGAAAAAAACTATCAAAAAAAATCTTAAACGAATAAATCAGCTGGCACTTTCAGTCTAATTGACCACTTTCGACTCTCAACAGGATAAAGTGTACCAGATAATGGTAGACCAGTCGACGACACAGACCGATTACGGCGGGGTCGTCACAAGATACGGAACACATTTTACCCTCCCACCCCCACCACAATCTGACCACAAGAGCCCGAAGACCCCATCGACTAAGACCCCGTCGACGCGGCCACCCCTCTCACCAGTACCTGAATCACTACTACTTTCCGAAGAATGAATGCTTAAAAGGTGATTTTGTTGTTTGTTATAATCCAATATGGATTTTGAATTGTTTTATAAAACAGTTGTTAAATACTCTAGATTGGGGACTCCAATGGATGCTAAAGTGCTGACGTATTGTTATACTATTGTTCGAACAATATTTAGTAGATAAACTGTTTGATACATTGTAAGATAAATGTATTGTGGTTGAGAAGACTTGAAGTGCGTGTACACACTAAGAAAATAGTACACAACCAGAAACATTGAGCATAGTTTTACCAATTATTTAATTCTTATAAATGTTTAATTCCAAATTCCTTTTTACATGAGCACTAAATCCTTCTATCTTCAAGTTGTGACGTGACGCGACATCAACAGTGTTACGGCACAAAAGTAACTTATTTATTTAGCAGCTAACAGCTCTATATCTTATTTTATTCGTGTTCCTTTTATTAGATATCTATTTTTGGTCCACTGTGACGCAAAGTAACTACTTCATATGAGAGCTTTTATCAGCGTTATTTTGTTTTTTTTTAGGTCTTTGGTAATTTATATTCAAATCAATGTTTTTTAATACATTATTACAAACTGTGCGGACCATACTTTGATAATACACAAAGTTAAAAGTTTGATGGATTATTTTCTAACATTTGAAAATAAAAATAAAACAAGAAAAAAAATCTATACCAATATGATCATATTAAAATCATCGCGTCGTATAAAAGAATCGAACAAGGCTATTTTACTTTAAGTATATTACTATGATTGGAACCTACACTTCCTACCTTCCTTTGTTAGGTCTAAAAATTGTTATATTTCCTTAGTGTGTTTCACGCGCTCTTAGATGTAACGATATAGGAAATATATCATCAAAGCAGCTTTTACATATTAATTTAACATTAATAGCGAAGGCAAATTAGCAAATTAAATAACAAAATTAATATATAAAATGTAAGGGTAATGAGCTTATGATGAAAAACTAGTAACTACAAAATTACACCAACCATTGTTATTTTTTGACTGAATTATTCTTATTTATTTTTCATCTACCTAACATCCAAATTAGATTAACAAGGCATTAGTGAACATAATTTATATACTTAGTTTAATAGGAATTTAAAAATGCATAATAAATTGATAGATATTAGCACTACCACCAAAGATATCAGATACGAATTCAAAAGCCAGATATCTCAGGACTGATTACCTCCCACACGAAGAGATCTGACTACTCACAACCTGCGTGTTACTAACGGCGTGCGATCTTATACATATTGCTGCTTGCTAACGACACTAGGCACTAATTGCGTTTTGGGACCTCGCATGATACTTACACATTCTATGGGGAGGGTAATCAATGTCTTAAGTAATTTTATATTTAAAGGGATCCATTCGTTGTTAAAGGGGGTCCATTTGCTGGTGAATATGTTCGTCAACAGGGGTGGTAAATGTGCACAAGCCGTGCCGTACAATCAAGTACAGTATTCTCGAGACGATTTCAAGTGTTTCTAAAATATTTTTACTACCTACAAAAAATTATATAAATAAGTAGAAATGTTTGTTCCTAAAATTGCTATAAGTCAATAATGCCTATCGCTATCTGATATAATATAAGTTATAAAATAAACTTAGTAACAAATTTGTACAATCTGACATGACTATATGAACTAGTGCTGCAATACATACACAATACAATATGTATAAGAATGTATTTATTTTTTCACTGTAACATATTTGCAACATGAACTTTAGGCTAGTTTATTTCCATTAACAAATGGATATTATCAATTATTGTCTATGTATTTCAGCATTAAAACATTTTTATGTTGTCTTTTCAACATAGATTACAATTTGTAAATATATTTGTATCCAAGGGTGACTTGTCATCACGTGTAACTTGGGCAAGTCATGAGCCCTCAACGAAAACGCCACATGTGTGTGATGAGAGGAATCTCCGCTGTGAGGCGGCTGAGGCGCGCTGAGTGCGATAACGCCTTAATGAAACTGACTAATACTGGCATGCCGGTATGCTGCTTAGACATTCCATACGTTTTATGTCGCGCTAACACAATGTTTACGGAGTAGACAATAATCCACCGCATTAATTAAATGTTTACATTATTGTAGTGTATAAGCAAGGTTGTGCTCATCTCAAATCCTGAACTATCTAATGCGGTATCCACAAATCGGATATTTGCTATCTGCACAAGAATATGATATTCATGATATATACGATTATATATGTTTGTGTAAATAAAAATACTAATGCATTGAATATAATCATTTTCAATCAATATATTGTATCTATAAGTAATTAGTTTTTCGCCCTATGACTTTATATCTCGTAACACTTTTATTTTTGTGTAATTTTTAAATAACCGTTCAATCGTGCATTAACTTGCCGACGAGTTACCAATCATTTTCAGATTTATATTTATTATAATATTCTGAAACATCCAAATCAAATTTCACAAATTTACATATTGATATAAATTACTCCATTGCTTATTAGTTATATCCATGCCTTTTTCTCGACATGTTTTTGTAAATAATTTGATATAAATGGTAATAAATTTCTTACCGATGATAAAATGAATATAAAACGTTCACAAGACTGATACTAGAGCTTCGAGTCAAGTAAACATTTCTAATTAATTAAATATGAAATGCTTTGATTTTGCAAAAAAAAAAAATTGTTCGCGGCGTTTATTTTAACCAAAGACTAACAACAGACAGAATATAATAATTATAATTTATATTTTCACTGCGAAATAGATTTTTTGAGAAATATTAAGAATTATAGAATTTATCTGCATCTAAAACATGCTGAATGAAATGTTTAATTAAATACAATAATTTCCTCAAGGTAGGTCCTCAATGGTATACAGTTCTTTTTATGTTAGTATGCTAGCAAGCCCGTCATTATTATTTAAAAAATAAGAATTAACGTAGAAGATTGAGGGTCGCTGTGTTTGAGGACAATTCAAATTATCATTTATCAACTTGCAGAACTACTTTGTGTGTACCGTATTTCTCAAAAGTAAGACTGTCCGCTAGTATCTAATTTTTTCATTACACTCGAATAGCACTAATATTGTAAAATCATATTAACCTTAACATATGGATTTATTGAATTGTAATTTTAACATTAACCTTGTACAGTGTACCTAACTCCAATAGAACCGGGTATTGTTCGTTTTAGTTAATTTCTTGTAGAATTAAGTTGAACGATTACGCTTATCCACTGAGGTGTAACACTCACCTTATAAAAATAAGACTTTAGATTTGTTACATTATATGAAAATAATTTAAAATTATATCCTTAGTAGAAAAGAACTAGAATGTTTAGGTGTAAGTTATTTTTATATCAATTTATTTGAAGCTAATGTGAAAGTACCTAATCCTAATTAAAACGTAAATGTTGTATCCCAATTTTTATAGCATGTGATCTCATGTCAAGGATACGAAAGTTAATCGGATGTCATTAGTGCAATAACTGCATCGATCACACATTGTATGTACAGTCAATTCACGGCGACATAGTATTAAATAAATGGTGTTGATTATTTAAGCATTATCTTTTATTAATCAAAATTTTATTACCTATTATAAATAGCTAAGAACATGGTCAAAATTTTGACCATGTTCCTCAACATATATTTTGTAACCTGTCCCGGTGTGTCTTTAATCAAATCTTGTAACTTAAATTTGACCCACTTGCATCATAATCGTATGTAAATAATTATTTGTAAAATAAAAAAAAAAAATATTACCATATTTTATCTAACAATGAAATAAAATTAAGAATGTTCGTCAGTTTCTCTTCGTTCATTCCAATAAACATCGTTAAGTGGTTTGTC
This sequence comes from Euplagia quadripunctaria, assembly GCA_963859945.1. Taxonomy (NCBI): domain Eukaryota; kingdom Metazoa; phylum Arthropoda; class Insecta; order Lepidoptera; family Erebidae; genus Euplagia; species Euplagia quadripunctaria. Next base: position 2,834,107 of record OY982561.1, on the reverse strand, counting down.
AAGTTGCTACATCCCTAAATAGAAGGCGGAAAATTTCGCAAATGCCGATGCTGGGTGGTCCCAGCCCCAGTCGGCATTTACCGTATACCCATTTTATTCTTTTGTTCGCTCTTACATAACTTAGTAACTACTGTGTAATCGTCATTATCATTATTTTGGGAAATAAGATGAAATTGAGTGATGCTTTGTGAATTACATGCTGTGATATTTTATTGTAAAAAAATTGTGGATTTTGGAATCCATATGGTTTTTGTAGGTATTCGAAGTGAATTTATGGCATGGCGTGGGGACATACATTACGCTCTAGCGGTCAAAGAGTTGATTGAATACATTTTTATTATAACCATAATAATAATTCAGTCGGGAACGACGCCGCCGCTGAGTTGGCAAGGAAGGGTTCTACAACATCAGCGGCAGGTCCAACTATACTGCTGCCACTTCTCTTTAACCAACTTCGCTCATGGATAAGTCAACGGACTGGTGAAGCGCGCAACGGTCGCTGGGCCGCCACACCTGGCTGCAGGCAGCCTAAACATCAGTTTAGACTGCCTCGTCAGCATCAGCTGACGAAGATCTCACCACGTCTGACTTGCAGACTGCTCAGTCTCAATCGACTCAACATCAGAATAGTTGTAGGAACCGTTACGGGACATTTAGCCCTGAATCGGCATCTATTCACTATTAATGTGACAGACAGCCCTCTATGCATGTGCTGCAAATCATTCAAACTCAGTAAGTAATATGGGCAGGCAAGCTCTAGTTTCACATTCCAAGGGACAACCAATAAACTCAACCAATATTTCTTTTTTTTTCAAAAACTACCAAATCTGACGAAGCGACGACTTCAACAACAATCAGCATGGAAGCAACAAACTGCCAAAAGTGGTAAAAAACCTTAATAAACCGAAGGAACAGAAATATACGACACTTCATATAATGACGGTGATGTCACATCCGCCGAGATACTTTTAGCTACAAATTGTAATCGATAAAATGTCACTAAAAGAATTCTGAAAGAGTTAAGACAAATGCTTGTATTGTACCATAATTATTGGACACGCATTTATCCATTTCTACACCGAGACAAATAATTGCAAGTTTCGTGAAAGACGTGAACGTGAATCTTAGTTTTCTTCAAAAATTTAAAACTGAACTAGCCATGGAAAAGTATTAATAGACATCCGAGTTTGTGATTTACACACAGTGAATTGGCGCTGTTAAGACTGGACAGAAACAAACTGGTAAAATTACTTCAAAGACTCGACGTTTGCTACCCATAAACTTAACCTACCTGCGAAATTTCAGGTTTCAAATACAAAATCCAAGGACTTTCTTAAAAACTTGTGAGAGCTATTTTAGTTCGCCCCTGTTCGCAAAATCCGTTCTACGCTGACGTGTTGTGCCTATAAACTATTTCGCCACCTAATTTAACCTGTCCTTTGACCTCCCTAATCTAGTCGCAAAATTCCTTCTTAGCTAAGGTCTACGCGTGCATGTACAGATTACATAGCGGTAACATGAGCACGACCCCGCTTTACGAGCACTTGCTATTGACGACCGACAAAGTTCTCGATCAGTACCTCTCCGCAGAGCTTGTGACCTTGGGAGACTTTAACACTCATCACTTTGAGTGGTTTGGTTCTCGGTTTACCAATTACGCGTGGCGGTCTGCTCACGATTTTTCTCTGGCCTATGTACATGCACAATTTTTGTTTTGAATAGGAATGACTCCTGTGTCGCGGGGACATTACACACATTGAAACAACGGACACAAAGAACACCCAGACTCGGGACAACTATTTGTGGATCACACAAATTTGTGTCTCGTGTGGGATCGAACCCACAACACTAGGCGCGGAGTAGCGGTGAGGCGACCACTGTAACCATTGTGGTGCAATGGTTACGGTACGGTACCGGTACGTTCTCCCACGAAGATACTAGACATTGAGGACCATACCTCACCTCACGTCCGAGGACCATACCTCACCTCACGTCCGAGAACCATACCTCACCTCACGTTCGGGCGGGTATTCCACCTCAGTGAATGCACCACTAGGATCGTCTGATCATTGTCTCATCCAAACGCAGGTACCATGCGCGTGGCACTGACACACCATGGCCAACTATCGTAAGACGGGTGTGGCAGTATAGGTCAGTAGATTGGGATGGATTGCGTGAATTTTACGCATCGTACCCGTTGAGGCAGCTCTGTTTTACATTAGAAGATCCCGACTCGCTGAGACGATCCAAGCGAGTATGGAAAGTTTTATTCCCAACTCGCTGGTAACTGCAGGAGCAAAAAAAACGACTGGTTTAATTGGCCCTGTAAGGATGCTAGAGATCTTAAGCAAACCCCATACAAGGCTTGGATCAAGGTCCAAGCTGATAAGGATGCAAACGTATCTCATGTGAAAGGCTGCCTCGAGAGCAAGAGCCAGAGCTAAATTCGATTTCGTCAGCAGAAATGGAGAGGAGCTTGCTGGCTACTCCTCTGGAAGTCGCGCCTTCTGGTCTCTCGCCAAAGATGCGAAATGCTGCTGGGGATCTGGCCTATAGCGCAAAAGAGAAAGCCGATATCCTGGGTACTCTCTTTACCTCGAACTCAACTTTGAACAACGATACCGCCTACCATCCCGCGGTGCGGGTAGTCCATGCTAGGAATTCAATATTTCGCAAAGGTATGTCACAAGTCGAGTCTACGGGGAAGACTGCAATTGTGCACCCAGTGCCAAAAAAGGCGACAGATTAGACCCACCGAATTATCACGCCCCTTCCCTCCAAGGTGATGGAGCGTGTAATCAACACGAAGCTCCTAAGATACCTAGTAGAACACGATTTGATCGGCGACCGTCAGTATGGTTTTCGCCACGATTGCTCGACTTCAGCTATTGAGCGAAGGCGTTCGATCGTATCTGGCATCGCGGCCTTCTGTCGACGCTGCCATCCCTAGGGCTTGTGCAGATGGAATGCCAGCTTTCTGTCCGGCAGACGCATAACAGCCGTAGTAGACGGTAGCTGCTCTGAAAGCATGGACATTAACGCTGGCGTCGAACAAACGCTGTTTATGCGGCATATCAGTGATATGTTGTCTATTGATGACATCCATTGCTATGCAGGAGACACATCGGAGATACTTATTACAAGGGCTGTGCCAATATTCCTCGTTCAATTGTGTTACAGAGTCGCGAACAACTTGTTTCAAAATCGAGAGAAATCGATCAAAGTTCCAAAACTGGCCCTTACAATCTCCGAGGGTATTGGGATTCTTGGTATCGACATTTCCAGTGACGTCCAGTTTTGACTTGGAAAGCAAAGTCAAGCTGGCATCCAAAAAGCTTGGAGTGCTTAATAGAGCAAAGCGGTACTTCACCCCGAGGCAAAGAAAGTTACAAGTCTGTCCCATATGGAGTACTGCTCCTGATGAAGTCTCTGGGTGGGACACTTGGATGCGAGCTTGGGCCTTTTGACTCCTTGGGTATTGAAACCTTAAGCCTAAGGAGAGACTGCCTCCCTGTGCGTGTTCTACCGCTTGTATAATGGGTTATGCTCAGAGAAACTGTTTGACATAAAGCCCACTGCTGCAATCTACCACCGCGGCGCTCGCCTCTGGTATTCCTTCTCCTTGGAACCTAAGTGGTCGCGTACGGTACGGTTCCAGAGGAATTCCCCCCCGCGAATGCTCTGGCTTTGGAACGAGCTCCCTGCCGAGGTTTTCCCGAGGGACTACTGTATGGGGTCTTTCAAGAAAGGAGGGTATAGGTTTTTAAAGGGTCGGCAACGCGCATGTGAGTCCTCTGGATTTACAAGCATCCATGGGCTACGGTAACCGCTTACCAACAGGCAGGCCGTGTGCGTGTTTGCTACCAACGTAGTATAAAAAAGTCGCTTCTTCACAATCTACCTTAAAATTTCATCTTCATAGATCAAGTGGTTTTCTAAATTTCCTGATTAGTCAGTAAACGAGTGAGTGAGTGTGTGAGTATCCCTTTGTTTTATTGCTTTCCCTTTGTTTTTGTTCGAAATGATATTTATCCACGAATTTGGGTAAATATCGGATAAAAATGAGTAAATACGAGTATTTATCCATTTCGGATAAAAACTCGAGCATTCATCCTTTGAGTATTTATCCATCGCCCATCTCTATGAGTAACCGTTTAATTACGTGTACATCATAATGAAAAAAAAAACTTTTCCTAATACCTCTGGTTACCCAATCACTAAAAAAATAAATCTGGGGTAAACATCCTTAGTTTTCTTTTGAAAGACATCAAATTCATTGCGCACTACCGAAAAGAAATCTGTATGAAATATATTTACATCACATACGTTACTATTTGTGTAAAGCCAATATTTGCTTAAAAAGGAGTACAAAGAATTCTCTTCACTTATTAATATGATAGATGATGTTCATAATCATAAATCTCAACATGCAATGGTATGGTGCAATAAATTAGTAATACCCTTGAGTTTTCTAATGTAAGTCAGCAATAATCGTAAGTAAATGCTCTTCACGCCAGCCGTTTTTTTTTAATTTATTACATGTTCGGAAAACATTACTACGAGTCCTTTTAATATATTACAAATGCAGATGTTTTTACAAAAAGTTTAAATTAAACGATATTGTGGTTTGTAGAAGTTGATGTTTTGGGAAGTAGTCATTATGCGAAGTTAATATTCGAAGTGGTCACTTTCCTAATGGCCCGCGTGCCAGCAACAAATTTTCATGACCAATTTCCTTTCGGGCAAAAACTCGTAAAATGCTTCAGAGTGTCTCGTCTCGTAGTCTCGTGAACATCAGCTGCGGTTCTGTCAGGAGCAGCCTCCCGCCTTGAGAAGAAATCACTGAAAGTATACATATTTTTTCAAGTTCATGTGACCAGCTGACGTATAATCCACTGCTCTATAGTCAGCTGACTTTATTTTTCTTCAAGATATTGGGTTAACTATAATTTGATCCAATTCTCAATCGGGAGGAAATGACTAAAAATGTTTTTTTTTCTACGTGCGCGGGAGGTTGCTAAACACCTTTTTGCGGAATCGCAGTTGACGTTAACGAGGCTTTATGATACAAGTATACAACTTTCTGAAGCAATTTACGAATTATCGCCCGAGAGGAAATAACTGATGAAATTTGTACCTGGCTGGACTATTAGTAGTCATTTTACGTTGTATAGATAATATACAAAGTGAAAACTTTGAAGGATTAGTTTCTAAGATTTTCAATAAAAACTTGCACATCATCATCATGATCATCGTTTACATCAACTTCGACTGGTAGGTACACGATTTACTGGCATTTTTCTTAATCTATCATGTGCATACTTGTAGGTACGCTTATTATTTAAAGCTTTCAGTGTATAACGATCACCTTAAACCTCGACTACTTTAAAAGGACCTTTAAACGTATTATTCTTTTCTAATTTCCGCTGTTGTCGCATTCCGTATGCTCGCAGTAGTAAAAGTAGCCTACGTTACTCCTTATAACACCAGCTATCTGGCAGTAAAAATCCCGTGGAAATCGGCCCACCCGTTCCGGAAATTAGCCGGAACAAACAAACAGATAGACAAAAAATTTAAAAACTGTTTTTTAGGCATTAGTAACGTGCAAATAACTGTATGAGCTTAAAATAAAACTATTATTTTGACATTATAAACTGACACTTCAGTTTTATTTATTTGTATTGATGATATATTGATAGGGGCAAACTATAATCCATACTTATAATAAATCTGTAGCGGGACGAATTCTGTTCATTGAATATATTTAAAAAAAATCGACTGAGAGGTATTAAGATATCGATACTGATGCCGAATATGCGATTCAAACAATTTTTGTCTGTCTGTCTGTCTGTCTTTCTATCTGTCTGTTTGTATGTTCACGATAAACTCAGAAGTTACTGAAGGGATATGCTTGAAACTTAGTATGATAATAGTTTGAGTACCTAAGCCGGTTATAGGGTACTTTTTATCCCTGGTTAAATTTTGGTTCCCACAGGAAAATCAATTAAAGCTGTAATAACATTTTAACGTAAGTAGAATGTATATGCTTATTTCGAACTACTATACAGCAAGCGTTTGGCCTATCTGGTATAGTGTACGCTTTCTACTCGGCCGCATGCCAGATGGAATCCTTCTTTAACACTCTTTTATTGCACTGTTTTTTTTAATATTTGCTTTAATACTTTTTTAAATTAGGTACACTCTTTTCTTTCATTGCACTTTTTTTATATTTTTTTTTGTAATAGTGTACCTAATAGAAATCCGTACGCTTGCTAGAAAAGTTTAAACATGGCTATTTTGAAAGACGCAATCATGCTTATCAGCCTAGGTCCACTACCATTTTCGGGATAAAATTCTTATAACATTTGAATTTTTGAACAAGCTATTTTCCGCTTTTCGGGTATACTATAAATAATCTCACTAATATTATAAATGTGAAAGTTTGGATGGACGGATGTATGTTTGTTACTCTTTCACGCAAAAACCACTGAACCGATTATTGAAACTTGGTATGTGGATAGCTGGAGACCTGAATTAACGCATAGGCTACTTTTTATCCCTATATTCCCACGAGATCAGAACTTACGCGGGTGAAACCGCGGGGCGCTGCTAGTAGCTAATAAAACAATTCACTATTTAATAAAAATGAGTTAATAGACATTGTTCTGATTAGTTATACCGGTAGCGCAATGCTATTGGTCCATTGATAAATATTGACGAATAGTGGGGTTATAAAAGGCCATACTAACATTTCAAGTTGTTAACAATCACTTGAGGGCGGATTGAGGTTCGAACAACATAGCCGTTACTGTTATTTAGAGATTTTAATAGTTTATAGCAATAGTTGTGAGACGGTTCTTAACACTAAGGCCATAAAATCGACTAGCACTCTTAAATCAACACATGTCCTGTACAGTTGTTTATAGGAAAAAAACTACAAAGACAAAAGGCATAATTAATTATTAATTTGGGTGGGTATCTAGTAATTTCGGTGCTGAGTGCTCGTTTGTCAAAGAAAAATTTGCGGCTAAACTGAGTGGCAAGCATTAAACAATGTAGTTTTAAAAATTGGTATTTGTCAAACACGATCATCCTCTTGAACTTTTGCTTCACTTGTTTTGCCGGATAGTTGCTTGCACAGTGACGTGATGTTAGGACGTGAAATTCTAAAGCGAATATGACTGCTATTCGATTTTTCACTAACTAAAATTGTAAATGCGATCCGAATCGCGACGGAAACAATAATTTCCGGAAGGGGTGGGCCGATTTCCACGGGACTTTTACTGCCAGATAGCTGGTGTTATAAGGAGTAACGTAGGCTACTTTTATTTTGGAAAAAGAATTAGGGTTCCGCGCAACATATATAAATATGTACACTCGAGCGAAGCCGCGCGGGAACTGCGGCGACAACATATATACAAATATGTATTGGCGATGACACTGATGCACAGAAAAACTCGAAGGAGTTTATGCATCTTACAGATTGTTTTTAGAGCAAGATCCCAGGGCCGCCAGACGTCACGTATTTTCTGACGAACGAAATGTGGACGATTGAATAGTGTTAGTATGTACTATGATCGCATGCCTACCTGCTAGCTTGGTTAGACGGCCAATTTCCAGGTATCAAGGTACATAAAAACATTACTTACGTCACGTAAATTCTCAAAGCTGATTTTCACGTATATTTCAGACAATATCGTTAAAAATAAGTTGACAATACTCCCAGACACTTTCCGTCGGCCGTATTGCTTAACAGACGCTTTAAAGCTCCCAAAATAATTACTTTACTTCACGTAAATTCTGATACTCCATTTTTATATATGTTCGCCAGACAACTATTTTAAAACCTTTTACAAGAAGACAGACTGATCCAAGGGGCCAATCATCCCCTAGGGTAGGCATGCGATCATAGTACATACTGACACTATACAATCGTCCACATTTCGTTTGTCAGAAAATACGTGACGTCTGGCGGCTCTGGGATCTTGGACTATTTAGTTTTGTACCTTATTTTGTAACAATTCATGAATAAAAAATCAAATGCGAATAAGGCGAAATCGTTGGTATGCTTCAAGTGCTGCAGTCAACCGCACTTGAAGCATTACAACGACATCGCTGCAGGCTTCTCGGTTGCTAGTTTTGATGTTGAAAACACTGGTCTTTTGTTGTGAACGGACTTGCTTCGACACTCCGATCGCTTGTGAGCCAACTTCCTGCACCGCATGAATAACATTTGATCGAAAAAATCTTGTTTCATTTCGACGCATCAGACACAATTGTTTTTAATAATAAAAGAACTTCCGCATTATGAATTTTCCTGTGTCGCGGGGGGCTTCACAAACATAAAAACACAGACACATAGAACACCCAGACTCGGGACAACTATTTTTTTGTGCCGTGTGGGATTTGAACCCATAACAGTCAGCGAGGCGTAGTGGCGCATGGCGAGGCGACTACATGTAATGGTAATGTTGTCCCTCGTAGTACATCTTATCAAATTGTGATATGTTGACTAGGACGGTAGCAACTGCAATTTGTTCTTTGTTCAAATCCTTCGCTTTGCTGCCGTTAAGTTTGTTGTTATATTGCGCAGGAACAGTATTTTTTTATCGGGATGAAAGGTAGCATAATTTTATGATGATCGGTCAGCAAATTTTAGGGTACCATACATATATATAAATTATGCATGCACGTGCATACTATAGGATAATTTAAAAAAATTTGATGATTGTATTTTCTTTGATAACGAAGTAGGTATTCGTCATACAATTGAATACATTTTTATTAAGTGTGCTAAGAAATTTACTTTAATGCTTGGTTTTGCCCCACTCCCTCCCCCCTCCCCCCTAAGGCCGGCGCTGGGCGTAAAGACGTTACTAACAGACAAACAAACTCACTTTCGCATTTATAATTTTAGTTACAAACTAGTTTGTTTGTTTGTTATTCCCAACACTCAATGATCAATATTTGTTAATTGCTGAATATTAAAATGTACCCTGTATGTATTTTGTGATTCTTACACGTTGAAACTCCACATTGACCATGTAACAACACGAAACAGACGCGTAGCAGGGGGAACGGGAGTAGTTAGTAGCTATAGACGTTCGCATTTGTTACAAGCGTCTGTATAAAATCAATTGCGGTCGATTGTATGAATACGAATCAATAGTTTCCTAGACAGCTATAGACACAGGTAATACCAATATTAACAACACATCATAAAGACTGATGATTCAATACATCTTTATTATAACCATAATAACAATCAGATATTACAAAAATAATCTCCAGATTTAAAAAATGCTTACGTACTACGGCCGCGGGTCCGCCATTCTGAAACAAAGGAAAAATATTTCTTGTAACTTATTCCTTAACCGAAAATCTGATCATTTTATGGCTGTCTTTCTAAATATGAAGGCCTTGTGAGCGGTTAATGAAACTACTGTTCAGGTTAAATAATTCTTAAAAAAAATAACTATTCCATAAAAGACTTATATGGTTTTCTCATGGATCCCATTGTCAGAACTGGACGAAATTGAAATGGGACCACACATTTCAAATAAAAAAAGAATCATCAAAATCGATTCACCCAGTCGAAAGTACTGAGGTAACAAATATTTAAAAAAAATACAGTCGAATTGAGAACCTCCTCCTTTTTTGAAGTCGGTTAAAAATACTTATTTCGAGAGGAATTTTGACGTGACAACGTCTTATAAATTGGTTTGCCGGGTGACACTTCAAGAAACTGCGTTACGCTCCGCTCACGTTATGCGCTCACAATGAGAGCGAGTGAGAGGCACGCGTTTTAAATATAATTCTTTGTATAAATAAATGTTTTAAATTGTTACTATTATTTCATCCTTCTTCCTACTATACGAATGAATATTCACATTAAAATTATTTTACCACTCAAAGTCGTTGTCACGTAAAACTTTCGCCCGTATACCGACTTTACAGGCAACCAATTTTTTTTTTGTGGGAGAGCCATGCTGCATGAGAGTCGAGCCATACGTGCCGACGTATGGCTCGACTCCGCTCGTTACCACGGCTTCACAGAAAACCGGCCGTGAAGCAATGCTTGCATCGCATTTCGCCGCGTGAGTGAGGTTACCGGAGGCCCTAACCCTTCCCTCTCCCTTATTCCCATCCTTCCCCTTTTCCCACTCTTCCCCCCCTCCCCCTGTTCTCTTACTCCCACCTTAAAAGGCGGCAACGCACTTGTGACTCTCGAGTTGCAGGTGCCCGTGGGCGGCGGTAGTCATTTATCATCAGGTGACACGTCTGCTCGTTTGCCCCCTATACCATAAAAAAAAAAACGGAATGGAGAACTTTCAATAATACTTGCAAGTATTATTTCACCGTAGATTTGATTTGAATTATGCATTATTATGCCACAATTAATTCACAAATACTGTTTGAAATAATTAGCAACTTACAAATATATGCTAATTTTTGGACAGGCAGTGACAGATGATGCGTCCTGGGGCGTCAGGAACACGAACTGTCGGCTTGTGTTCTTGAGTGCGTGGTCGATCAGCAGTTCCATAACGATCTTTCTGTTCACGTTGTCCTGCAAAATGTTTCTACATAAGATATGGGTTCGTGTTATTTGGTTTACATACTTATACGACAGCCGGTTGTTCAGGAGCTTTCTTCGTAATGTAATGTAGATATTAATTGTTTTTTTTAGTTATAATATAATAACTTTACACATCTCACACGCGGCCGTCTGATCCCAAACTAGGCAGAGCCTATGCTAACCAGACTGCTAATAAACTTACTTATATATTTTTAAATACACAAATATGTAACGTGGGTCACACATTACTAGTATTCTTATTAACTTATAGTTAATTACACTCAGACACAGAACAAATTATCGTGCTTATCACTTAACTATTTGTCCTAGGTGGGAATCGAACCCACGACCTCTGGCTTAGCAGTCAGGGTCACTAACCACTAGACCAACAGGCCAGTCATAGTCATTATACGAATACATGTAATATGTAAATATATTGCTGGTGGTGGGTAATTCTAATTTAAGAAATTCGATCTATAATAAATTCCTGTGACGAACCGTTGCTTCTCACGGCTCCCAAACGGAACCTTCGAGAACATTACAGGTTATGCCGGTACGGCAGAAAATTCTGGAACCACCCGGGCAATAGACTTCATTCATTCGTCATTCTAGTCACTTCGATTCCGACATAACCGCATCGTCGACCCCATTGAGGTTGCGAAACGTCAAAAATTGGCTGTTGGTAAAACAACAGATACGTAAATAATACTAGAACGCTCTTCTATGTATCTCTTCTATGTATCTGTAAGCTAGAAGATTAACTTTTTAAACGCTTCGGTTGGCAAAAGGTGACAAGCGAAAACGTGCCCACGACGCTGAGTGAGCTCTGCGAGTCTTTAGCTTAGTCAGTGCTACATCACTCGCTCGAGGTCGCGTTTTATATACCTACCAGTTTGGCATCCGCGGCCGAATAAGCGTCAGTAGCGGCGACAATGCGTTGCTGAGAGCACGCACGCACTGAACGTCGTAAATAAAACAAAATGCCAAATCGAACATATTGTACAATGGATGTTTTGTTATTGATAAATGTATTTAATAATAACTCCACACAGCTTACATACTAATTTATTATGTTAAATTACATTATTGCTAGATGTTAGTGATCTGTTAAATCTTTAAAAATAAATCGCAATAATTATTTTAGTTATTACTTATTTTGTCAATATAATTTAAAAATACTTTGGGTGTTTATTCTTTACTCGCCGCGTAGCTGTGCTAATAATAAATAGTAGTTATCTTCTTAACACAAATAATAAATGTTGCTTATATATATTCTATACAATGTTATATAGAAATTGTACTAAATCAGGTTTAGAGTGTTTTCCCAGGGTGGATGTTGTAATAAATGTAGTCTATTAAACTGTAAATAATGAACCCATAACATTTAGGAAAGGTGACGAACTTTGTAGGTGTGCACTGCCCGCGTATTCGTTTGTAATAGGCAAGGCGAACTGTCGGCTGCTTCTCTCACACAATATGTTTGACATGGTACCTACCTATAGGATTATCTTAAAACACGAAATTAAATTAGGACCATCTATAATAAGGCTAGAAAATAATATAGTAAGAGCGACTGAAATGTAAAACATATTGAGAGCGGCACGGATTAGTAGGTAGTTATTTGTTATTTAATACTTTTGGATAACATAATAATATATGTTATACAAAAGTATTAAATTGGAGCGCATATCATAAAACGTGTTGCTGATTAAAGGGCTCTCATAAGATACAAACAGTTACAGGTAGCAGGCAGAGACCTTTTGTCTCAAATTGCTCCTGTAATTGTAGACTTTCGTCGTAATAGTAAAAATTATCATAATGATATCTATCTATGATAGATTTCATTGTATGATTCTGAACTGAATTCATACTCGCGCTATTATAAACTAACGAAAAAAATGTGAACTGCATCAAGGATTGCCAACTTTTTGTATGAGAAATAAAGTATATTAAAGTCGGAGAGTAAAAAAACAGTATTTTAGAAAAATAAACAGTGATGTTTTTTAAAATTGAGAAACATTTTTTGGAGCTTCTAGCACAAATCAATATCCTACTGTCATTTTTTAAAAATTCACACATTAAATCTTAATTAAAATAAATGAGTGGCAATTTTTTTTATAAAATTGATTGAAGCCCTTTTTTCTATAATCCCGTCACTGTCACTTGGCATACATTACAGAAAAGCAAGCATTGAATCGTAAGCAGAGTATCTTTCTCCCGTCTACTCAACGGCCATTTATTTATTTTTACTTTTTTTAAAAGACAACTCCCGCATTAGGAATGACTTCTGTGTCGCAGGGGACTTGACAAACATACAAACAACGGACACAAAGAACACCCAGACTCGGGTGGGAATCGAACCCACGACCTATAGCGTAGCAGTCAGGGTCACTAACCACTAAGTCAACAGGGCATTAGTATATATGTACAGCATCAACATTGTTACTATGGAAAGGTTTAAGAATAATAATAATAACTTGACACATTTCACACACGGCCGTCTGATCCCAAACTAGGCAGAGCCTGTACTATGGTAACTTGACTGCTGATAAACATACTTATTTATTTCTAAATACATATATATTATAGATAAATTAAACCCAGACACAGAACAAATGATCATGCTCATCACACAATTATTTGGCCTGGGTGGGAATCGAACCCAATATTAAAAGTGAAGAATATTTTAATTACATTTAAAAATTAAACTTAGGGGAAATAATTTTATTTATTATTACCTATATAAAACTCAACACCCATAAATTTAATTTTCAAATAAATAATCTATTTCATTTTTTGTGTACTTTGTACAACCCTAGTGTCTGGCAAAGCAGTTACACACACAGACAAAGGTCGCGCGGTGGGCAAGGCGTTCTCAACTTTAGGAAAGCGTAAATAAGATATATTTCTGGTCGCAGCTAACGCCAGGTAATTAAATTTTGTAGGCTATTATAACGTAGGTATTTTCACTTTTGTATGGGAGTGATGTATCTGTTACGAAGTAACTATTATCTTATCTGTGGCTTAGTCATTACAGCTCCAAAAGGGAACGCCGCTAATGTCGTTTACAAAGAGGTACTACGTTAATTAAAAGTAAAGATTTTTAAAAACTTAACACGGAAGCGAATCTGCGGGTAGCAGCTAGTACGTAATAAAGCTGGAAATTTTTATGTAATTGTTTTTTGGTTTTTGTCGGACGAAAACAGTTTGTTTGGTCGGATTTGAAAAAAATCACTGTCAATTCTCTAGGAAAGTCTAGGCTATTTATCATTACGCTACGACCGTTGCAGAGCGCAGACGTGACTGTAAATAAGGATGACAAGGAGTAACAACACAAAATAAAACAATATGTTCGATTTAAAACCTTTAACTTTACACATGTCATTCCACCTGCTTTTTTTAGAAACAGATGTGATATGTACATGGAAATTCAAACGGTCATAACTTTTAAAAGGACAATATTTTTTTTTTTAAATCTTTCAGTCTGTCTCCCTTTCAGTGATTTAAGTAAGTGTTCCATTCTCAGATATACCCTGTATATAATATATATATATTTGTAGACATTATAATCATTCATAATGTCTATTCCAGTTACATGTTTGTCAAATCCTTGTTGAATACAATCTGGAAAACAAGTAAATTTGGAGATCATCTGCCTAAAGGTGATAGGAAGAAAGTAATTGATCAGTGATGGAGTTGATAAAAACTTCGAAAAGTAATGGGGACAACACGCCGCCTTGAGGTACACCCGCAGATTTAGTGCACCAAGAGGAATAGATATTTTTAATACAATCACGCTAGCGACCATCCTGTATGGTCGCTCGACCAACCTCGCAACAAGTCAATTTCTGATGGACATAATATTATGTTAAGAGAGTATAATATACAAACTCAACAGTGTTGAAAGTATTGCTGAAATCTAGCAAGGTCAAGAACGTCAACTTTCCGTCTTCTATGCCCTTGATATCCTCTGTAATATGAACTAGGTTTCCGTCATGGACGGAAAATCTGATTGGAGAGGATTTAGGAGACAATTTTTCGAGAGAAATGAGTTCAACTGAGTGTGTATAAGACACTCAAAGACTTTGGCGAAAAAAGGAAGAATAGGTATGGGACGGTAATTTGAAAAAGAGGAAGGATTACACTTCTTATGGAGACGAGTAATTTCAGTCATTTTCCATGCTGTTAGAAAAATACTCTTGGACATGAAGTAATTGAGAATATGGCAAATCACAGATATATCATATAGGATAAAAAGAACTATATTAAGGCTGATGTTGTCGCTTCTTACTGCATTTCAAGTTATTGATAATAGGCTCTTCTTGACATTACAAGCAGAAAATTTACTGTAAACGAATGCGAAACAGGCAGGAGGCGGAAGAGGAGAAAGATAATTTAGCGTGGTAGTAGTAGGAGCTTCCTCTAAGAAGAAAGCTAGGAAAGGTAAATTTAATAAATTGATGTCAAGATTTTTTTAAACAGAATTAGGACGTGATTTTCTGAACTCTTATGACTTATGTGCATAAATACCATCATGGTACATTCACTATCACAGATGTGATGTATATTATTTTTTAAAAGCGTAAACACGTACACAACTCGCTTAAATAGCTACCCATGCACGGAACGACCAAAAATAATTCTGCTCTGGCTTTTTAGCAAAGTAGGTATAGTAGTATCACCCTCACCATAAACACATCAAACTCGTCCATGAAGCAGAAGGGCAGCTCGACGCACTCCCACAGCGCCATGATGAAGGCCACGGTGGAGTAGGAGCGCTCGCCGCCCGACAGCGACGATGTGGAGGCCGCGTGGCGCTTGGCGCTGCTCTCGCGCCCCGTGCACACGATCTCCAGCTCGCCGCGCCCGTGGTCCATGTCCATGCGACCCTGCGCACATTCACCGGTCAGAACTCACCTAACTCACTCTCTCTCACTCTCTCTCACTCAACATACGCAAACCACCCTCAGAGTCGTCGATCTACCTTCAAATTTTATATAAAAGGTAGTGAAATTCAATCGGCAGCAGCCCTTGTTCGTGTCCATCTTGTATTAAATTTGTGATTAACAAGTTTGGGGTGGGTTATTTTGTTAATGTGAAAATGATCAAAGTGTGTTTTTTTGTGATTTTGTATTTTAAGTTAATGCTACTTCGAACCTAATAATACATTTAATCTTACTATCTTTCATTTTAAAATTTTTAAAGTAACAATGCAGCCGTGTATTGATGGGCTACCCTACATATAAGAAAAAATGCTTATAGCCGAAAGGTATTTTAGATAAATGAGATCATAACTGCAGAGATAAAGACAACAATAAAACAATATATGCTTTTAAAAGTGTAAATCGCCACCTGGAAACGATATTAATAATAATATAAAAATAATATTTGTTTGCAAACTTACCGAGTACCCTCTGACCATCAAGATAGCTTGGAAACTATGCTGGACTCGTCTGGCGATGCTAGTTTGTACTGTATAGCAGAACTTCAAGTGTTTGGTCTGTCCGTGACCTTCGTCTGTGAATAATGTATTGATATCAGCTCCTACTTTAGCCAATATTACAAATAAAAATCCTTAGATAGCTATGGGCTAAGGCTAGAAAAAGTGGTACACATTGCTTACTAAATCAAGCAAGTTTACACAGTATAAATAATTACCAAGCAATGTAAAAAAACAACTGTTAACGGTCGATTACCATGATTAACGAACAAATTTAAGTAGTTAAACAAAATACAGTTTGACTTACATCTTCAATAAGCTTTTTGAGTCGATCTAAGGTCACCTTAGTGTGTCTGTATTTCCTTCGACGTGCAATAATTGTTCGCCCACCTGCGCCTTCGTTAGACCATCGTTTCTGATCGAACTCAATTTTAGTTGGGTTTGCTTCAGACTCAGCAGTTACTACCGCTCGGTTTCTATACCATGTAAACAGTTATAAATCATTTATTTAAGAAAAGTTTGGTGTTTCACGCGACCAATGGTTTGATGGGTGATCTACAACAAAAACTCACGTCCCCGTGACAGTCGCAAAGAGGAGTCAGAGTTCTCAAATATCTTGAAACACTGGATTTACAAAATCATTGCCTGTCGTCCTTAGTAGGTTTTATGTTGAATCAATGAGATAAACTTGATGATCATACCGGGTGTATTTGAAAAAGGAACACTTACTTAAATCACTGAAATCCTCTATATAATATATTGAATAACTCTAGCAGCATGTAGTAACAATAAGAATTTTTGAAAAAACTATCCGTTTACAAGTCATTTTTTTCCGTTAAGTTGCCTCCGTTTTTCATAAAAGTAGGAGGAATGTGTTCAAGAAACCAATTATAGGTATTTTTGGATTGTCAGGAGTAGTAGTCAGTCAGACTAAGTCAGTCGTGAAGCTAGTTGCCTGTTCCAATAAGTAGATCCTGTGGAGAAGAACAGGCAAGAAACTTCAAGGACACTCTTTTTAAACATGTTTTTTACAAGTCTCTTGTACATTGCTTATATGTGCAAATTCAATGTAAGGACAATGTAACGTATTATTCTAAACTATAAACAGTCGCGCAAATTACTATTATATGTAAGTGATAGCAGTTCCGCTTTCGCGGCTGTTACCTAACTTGAGGGGCCCGGACGCCTCCTGCAGGAGACTTTACGTTGGAATCGTGAGGTCTATGGCCCTTTATGGGTGCCCAATATGGTAGAGACCTTGACGACCAGCAATATTGCAATTTTGCGACGCCCGCAACGGGTAATGGCCGTCAGGGTCATAAGAGCGTACCGCACGGTTTCATTTGAAGCGGGGGAGTCTCCTAGGCCGGGACACCGCCATGGGACCTGGAAGATAAATCACTTGCGTCACTTTATCAATGGCGCAGAGAGACGCAAGAGCAGGAGCTGAGACCTATTGAGGCACAACGGTCCCAGCTCCACCAGGTGCTCATGGCTGAATGGAAGGAACGACTTGAGCGACCCAGCGCGGGGCACGCCACAATTGTGGCGGTAAGACCCATCATGGAGATTGGCTGGAGAGGCGACATGGCGCACTCTCCTACCGGATGACACAGGTGCTTACCGGACACGGCGCTGCTTTGGTAAGTATCTGTGTCGGATAGGCCGGGAGCCAACGTCTGTGTGCCACCATTGCATGGGCTGTCGCGAGGACACCGCACTCCACACACTGGTGGAGTGCCCTGCGTGGGCGCGGCAACGTGCTGACCTCGCGATGGCCTTGAGGTGTAGGCAGCCTCTCACTGGAAACCATGGTGATGGCTATGGTCCAGCACGAGAGCGCATGGGATTCCGCCGCCTCGTTTTGCGAGGAAGTGATGAGTACTAAGGAGGCGGAAAGGGAACGGGAGAGAATTAGTACTCTCCCTGTCCCGAAGAAGACTCACCAGGCGCCTGAGAGAGCGAGACGATCCTCCGGCCTCCATGAGCGCTTGCCTGGGGGTGACGGGATGGGTTACCCGTCGCCCTAGCAGAAGCAAGGCCCGAGACGGTGGCGCGACGTGTTCCACGCGCACTTCTCGAAATCGGAGGGGGCAAGGCCCCCTCACCAAATTGTGGGGTCGCCTGCTGTCGAGCAGGCGGCCAAATCTGCCGGGGCTCACAGGGACTTCCTTCCTAGGGTACACCTGAGTCCCCGGCATCAGGACCCCGTGACGGAACACCGTGTGGTTTTAGTCGGTTCGAGTCCGACATACCATCTTACCGTTAGCCCCCGGTGAGATGATGACCCGTGGGGGTTTCCCGTGTTGGAAACCCCCACGGGTGATAAAAAAAAAAAAAAAAAAAGTGATAGCAGTTCGGAGATGACCAGTCCCAACCAACGGCACTCGTTCACGAGCATGACGCACGCGCCAGCCATCGTCCACTTCAACCGTAGCAAAGGGAGCCGAACGACTCGACACATACGCCACCATCGCCAAGACTTCTAGGCGAGCATGACATACTCAGAACTGCCAGGTAACATAGCAAATTAACTTCGTATGTAATTGACTACACAGTTCTCACATGTACAATTAAAATTTTTCTAAATCCATATATATAAAAATTAATCCTCATTTCCCTTGGTCACGGCATCACGCGTGAACGGCTGGACCGATTTCGGTGATTCTTTATTTTTGTGTTTGTTATTGTCAGAAGGTTCTTAAGAAAGAAAAAATTAAGAAAGATGTGCGGAAAATTAGAAAATTGAAGAAAACTTAACGAGGGACTTCGCGGGTGAAACATAAAAATTGATTTCAAATCATCATATCACATTTCAATCATATATAAGATAATGTTAATGTTTTGTAGAATTAACAGATGTCAATAATAATCAATATTTAATAAATAACATGTCAGATGAAAACTAATGTACAAGTGAAAATTCATATCTGCATATTCTTAGGACCACCAGTCATTTAGAGTATGGCTGTGGAGCAGGACCAGCATTTTGCCAAGCATTTTTATCAGCCGTCTAGTTTATAATATGCTCTTTTACATAGTATGTTAAATGCAAGTTTTAATTTCTTCTCATTTAGTTAAAGGATATTAGCAGGGTATTTTATTATATAATTTAATACAGTAACCCCATGAAAGATGTTTGCACTTTTGCTAGTCTAAATTTTGGTTGAACTAATTTATTTCGTCCTCTAGTAATATAATTTGTCCTTCACATCGTAGAGTAAATAAGTGCCATTTTTTCTGCTATACTGCATACGTGATGGTTTCATAAATATACTGACAAGGCCACCGTCAGGACTCCGGGTCAGGAGTTTACTTATTAACAGACAACTAGGTTCACGACTGACTTACTCTGACTGACTTCAGCCCCTGATAATTCAAAAATACCTATAATTGGTTTAATGAAAATAAAAGATTTTGGTCCATCTTGCATCAATCTCAATTGTTGTTCGCGTGAGAGCTAACCTTGTAGCTCTCACGCGAACGGAGGGACCTCTAAGGAGAGGGCAATTTAGTTTTTAGTAATTAAGGGCAAATTATAATGACACAGACTAGGCTGCACTGATGAATAATTAGTCATACCTAGGATTGTCCACTCTCGGACAGAGTTTAAGAGCGTCCTGTGTCTTTGTTTGATGACCTTCGCTTTGTCCGCGAGGATCACTTCTACTTGCTTCATTTTGGTCTCATCATCAGTTAGCCGCTGTTTATACGCCCTGCGTTCTGTTGCGCCCTTCTCCTGTTCCATTTGTTTTTTGTCAATTAGCTCCTATATAATAGAGAAACTTATTATTTCATCAACTTCATAAGTGCATAAATCATGATCAGGATCCGAATAAATATTTATCGTGACCACCATAGGTTTTTTTTTTTTAATTTAAAAAAGACAACTCCCGCATCAGGAAGTAATTCGCACAGGAGTAATCCTGTGTCGCGGGGGACTCACAAACATAGAAACAACGGACACAAAAAACACCCAGACTCAGGTGGGAATCGAACCCACGACCTATAAGCATAGCGGTCAGGGTCACTAACCACTAGACCAACAGGTCAGTCCTAGGTCTGGGACTGGTCGATGGGCCTTCGAGAATTCGGTATTTTATAACAACTAAATTTTTCCACTAAAAATATTACGTAGAGCTACGTGTTCAGAGATACGGGCAAGTTACAACTGCCATATC
>OY982561.1:2723947-2813707 GCA_963859945.1 Euplagia quadripunctaria | reverse complement strand
GTTCTGGCCTAATCTGTGAGTGCTATCCGCGTCTATAGAAGGTATGCGAACTCAACAAAGTAACCCTCCAATGGATAACAAACCATAGCGGATTTTGAGGCAACGATGCAGAGGACTGGCTGGATGGCTAGGAGGGGATCGGAGTCGATACCCTCCTAGCCAATCGGCTCCTAGATCGGAGAAAGCACGCTAGAGATCAACATAACTCTATATGAGCAAGCCATGAAGCCTGTGGGCAGTCAAGGGCGGTACTCCCCACCATCAACAGCCGGCTGTCGAAGTTACTAACTGGACAAGCGTCAGTTGCGTACGACAACTGGAGTTATCACTGGACATGGCTCATTTAGCAAACATTGCTATTATATAACTATTGCTATAGGTGCTAAGGACAGTCCACTGTGCAGAGCATGCATGAAAGCGGAAGAAACAGCGATCCATGCACTGATGAACTGTCAGGGGGTTGCAGAATACCTGGCTAAGCACCTTGCCTCGCCAGGGTCACTCTGCGAGATCGTTGGTAACGTAAATGGATTTACCGGCTAGTTAGGGTGGCTCGAATAGATTTATTCCCAGCAAAGCAAAATACGCGCTTTGATGGAGTTGCAGAAAACAGCCCGTGAAAAACTAATCTAAACTCCGATTCGTTATAGACATGAAACCTTTTTCATTTTTAAAGATTTTAATGTGACAACATTCTAATAATAATGGAAATTAGAGCAGGCACAAAATATCAAGCTCATAAGTCAACACAACCAAAAGTAACAGCCATTTAAAGAAATTTGGCAAGAAACAATGTCTCGCAGCAAAAGTAAAGCAAAAATCAGAAAGTCGTTAATTTGTTGTAATATCATTTAAAAATATATTTATTTTGCGATTACAAACTTATATGCTACGGTTGAAATTGACTGTGACCTATATGGGAGAGTATTTTTAAAACTGCAAAGTAAGTTTGTATTTCGGAAAAAACAAGCAAAAATTTTCGAGGATTGATTCCCGAGATGAACGAACTATCTACATAAAAGTTTGTTTGCGGAACCTATGTTACGGAACCCTTGAAGCGCGAATCAGATTGGCACTTGTCCAGTATTTGGCTTAATGAACACTTCCGCTACTGGGTCCTAAAAATGTAAATTAAAAGAAGTAACTTACCCAATATTTTGTATCTCTCTTTCTAGGTCGACAATCTTTCGTTGTTCTCTGTTGAGCGATTCTGTATATTTCCCGCTATTGTGTTGAGTAGTACGTAAAGCCGTTTGTACAGTGTTCACTTCTGATTCAAGCTCTCGCAGCTCTTGTTCCAATGCTGTTTTCTCGTGGGTTTTTTCCTCTAAATGCTCTTTTAATACACTGAAAAAATTACCTATTAGTATTGATGTCTCATCTCAAATAATCTTTTTCATCAGTTAAAGTCAAGTTTGCTTTTAGTTGTATTTCTGACAAGTTACGCGCCACACTTGGTCCCAGAGGGAGCCTGGTGATCTGCAACTCAGGTCTACTACAGACACCAGTCTCTCACAATGGAAACAATTGTTGAAAATATTATTGTTGTATAATGTAATTGAATTAAAGTTACCTTTGTAGAAGAAAAATAAATACCTTTCATTTCTTTCTTTCAATTTAAAAATGTAACACAAACAAGTTAACGAACCTAATAGTACTGTTGTTGCTGCTGAAATTCTGTTCCATTACACTCAGTTTTTCCGCAAGTTTTTCCATCTTGGCCTTTTGTTTGTCATACTGCTCTTGCACCTTGTTGGATTCGTGTTCTAGCTCCGCTACCTCGCTCCAATAGTACTCGTTCTGTAATCTTTGCTTCAAAGCCTCTACGTCGTCCCATGACTGCATTTGTTCATACTTCGTCTTTAACTTCTTGTATTCCTTTTCAAGTTCCACAGAAGCCTAACAAAATGATGAATAAAATTAGCAAGTTTATCTTGGACTTGGTTTTTTTCATACCACTTAGTTTGCATGAAAGCTTATGGGGGCTTGATGAATTGTGTTTAGCATTGGCTAGGCTAATTTGCAAAAAGTGTGTCAAGCAGGTGGTGCAAACTGTTGTCATTTAGGTAATCCATAATATGAGCGTCCTGCAAAAAATTTGAATCTAATTTCGAATAACAGAGCACCCAACCTTTGTGTAAAGTCTAGTTCCAGACATTCAAACTCATGTTTAAAAATATTCAAAAACAACCTTTTTAGGACAGCTGAAATTTATATCATAATTATATTTATTGAACATATTTGAAAATACTGAATACTTTATTTACAAATTTCTAAGTAGAAGTTTAAAGTCGTCTGGTAAGAATTTCAAACAAACTAAAATGTCTGGGACCTTCCTTTTATGTTAAACTAGCAGTTCCCGCGCGGCTTCGCTCGCGTGTACTTATTTGTATATTTTGCGCGGATCCCTAATCGTTTTTCCAAAATAAAAGTAGCCTAACTCTACCTAGTACTCCTTACAACACCAGCTATTTGCCTGTGAAAGTCCCGTAGAAATCGGTTCACGTGTTCCAGAGACTAGCCAAAACAAACAGACAGACAGACAAAAATTTTAAAAACTATGTTTTAGGCATACATATCATGCAAATAACTGT
Organism: Euplagia quadripunctaria; assembly: GCA_963859945.1. NCBI lineage: Eukaryota > Metazoa > Arthropoda > Insecta > Lepidoptera > Erebidae > Euplagia > Euplagia quadripunctaria. The sequence goes on along the minus strand of OY982561.1, from coordinate 2,811,113 downwards.
GTGAGCTTAAAAAAACACTATTATTTTATTTTGATAATAAAATGATTAATTTCATTTCTACGTAGGTACATATAACATTTAGATAATTAATCAGTTTGTTGTTTGGCGCCGAATCAAAATAAGTTTATATAAAATTTGATAGTTTACGTAAATAAGCTCAAGACTTAAGAGGTTTATTTATTTATTGCTTTTTAGTTATTTCGTCGGTTTTTGAATTTTTTTGTTAAAAAGATTTTATTCTAACTACACACAACAAACAATATCATATAGTGGCTAAAGAGTTAATTTCTTGAAAAATGTCAGTTAGTAGGTATTGGCATTTCAATATGTGAGTGTGTGATGTGATAATGCATTTAATACTATTACCATTAATATTACTAGTAATAATTCATTTAACAAGTCTTACCTCCTTCTTTTTATTCCAAATGAGAGTGGCTTTGGTACAATTGTCCAGAGCGCGAACATAGTTGTTCTCAGTTTGGTCCAAATTGGAGGCTTTACGAAATAAACTATATTTTTTCTTTGCATCTGAAGCGTGGAAGCTTCTTGCGTCATCTTGATTCAATACTGATATGGGATTATCAACTTGTATGTCGTGTGCAAGAATGATTGAATTCACTTCTTCATATTTCGTTGAAATTACATCACCTGAAAATGTTGATGTCAAATTTTTACATTGTAAAATAGATCTTTAGTGATGTTAAAGAATAAATATGGTAGAGAGTAATTTATAAAACGACTTATTTAAATAATTACGGAGCAACAAGTAGGTAATTATGAAAATTTAACTTTTTTCATTTTTGTTACATGAAATAGGAACCCAGTTGAAAGTACTCATACAGTACCCCTGCATGGGTTTTCTTCAGTTTATGCCATGATGTTTGTCTAAACATACATTTGCAGACAGCACCCCTGGCGAAATTACTGTACTTACTGTACTAAATTAATGTATGACTAATAAAACTGTAAAGATGTTTCCTAGTTTTCAGAAAAAAATTCATAAAAAAAATTGATGAATGTCAGTAGGTAAGTAGATATTTCTGCTAATATACTTGTGAGCATATTGCACCACTATCTCGAAACTATGTCGGCTACAATAATACCCACCGATTATAGCTTGGTCATGTAACACAGATAATGCTCGTCTAGAGCCTTAGAGTTTTTTTAGTGTGAAAATTCCTCAACATTTGAAAAGTCTAACAGACAACAACTCTGAAAAGCGAAGCGCACCATTACCTTGTGTCAGCATGAAAAAAAATCTACTTCAAATCCGTTGAGACTACATTTTTAACTCTTGAGTGTGTAAATAAATGTAAATCTATTACCTGATGCAGACTTCACTTTATAGCTACTGCCTCCAGACACATTAATAGTCCTCACAACAGTTATGTAGTCACCGTAAACATTATGACGATATGCTTTTGCACTGCTGTTTTTAATTTTTATTTCAATTGTTGCAGAATTGGCTCCCTTTTTTATAAAAGCTGAAAAATTAATAGTGCGTAAGTATTTAAAATTGCAACAATATTTAATTTCAAAAGGATTTTTAAAGATATCTTTGCATCTGAAGTTGCTGATTTATTACATGAAAATGTATATTTAATACTTTTTCTATTAAAAAGTAAGCTAATATTTTCAGGACAGATAAAGGACATAATTTTAAAGGCATTGGCCACGTCTGTAATCTGAAAGGGTCTCTTGGTATTTGTTATTCTCTTAGTCTCATTACCTTGGTCGCCGGCAACATCCAGAACTCTACTTAATCTTAGTGAACAACTTCTTCAGGCTATTTTCACAAAAAAGTTAATTGCTAAAAACTACATAAACTTACACTACCAGTATTGTGCTGTTTTTTACCCTTTTGATGAATAGGATGAATTCCCACCAACGCAAAACACGCGCCTTGTCGTGGAGTTGCGGAAAACTACCCGTGAAAACCTGTCATAATAACCCTTTTCGAAATTAGGGTTGTTAGGGAGCCGCTACCCTTTAGTTAGACCTCAACTATATTATTTAGGAGTATTTCGAGGGCTATTACAAAATTTTTCATAGTGCCTCAAGAACCTACGCTAAATTGTTCACCAGCTCTCGGACTATAATAGTTCATCACATTTGAGTACATATAAAGTAACACAATATATATATATATATATAAATAAGAAAACCCATGTGTTTTAGTGTGAGTTGGTAGTGTGATACAAATAAAGCAACGTCGGTCAACAAAGTACACAACGCAAGAACACGAGCTATAACTGCAATTTTAAAAATAGTGACGAGTTACTTACAAGTTAAGTTGCTTCCTCTATTTGTGGCGGATGCTCTGCCTCCTAAGCCGACAACCAAAGCGGTTAAAATAGCACTTTTCCCGCTTCCATTGCGACCAACAATAAAATTAACATTTCTGTTTAGTTTCACTTCCAAATTACCATGGCAAAAGAAATTGCGGACATGAACACTTACTATAGAGCCATCTATATCTTCCTCAAAATTGTCAGATTCCATTGTAAATTGAATGTAATTTCAAATTACGCCCACCTAATTCACTTAAGCAACAAGTTTTGTGCTATAAATATCATGTTTGTTTTGTGCTAGGGATGACGATCTGAGTTCGATTAATCCAAGAATGAATTTTTCAGGGCCAAAAAATCGATTTACAGTACTGAATTAATCCAGTGAATCGATATTTCACCCTTGAAAATCGTTTTTCGTTTTTTTTTGTTTTGGTACAAACCATAAAATTATTTACAATTAGTGGAATGTATCCGTAATATTACGGTGTTGCTGGTTGAAAGGTTAATTGTATGTATGTATGCTTAGTTTCCGGAACCGCTTAGAGTTCAGTAGACTTGAAACTTTAACTTTTTCATGTAATAAATAAATGTCTTCATTCATACCTGATCTGACTTTGATATGGTAATTTTAATTAAAATAATTGTTAATATCAGATTCCTGGAATTAAAAAAAAAACCTGATGTTATTGATAAGAAATCATTTATTATGGTATCTTTCTTGCTTTTCATAAAATGAATTTATATTTACATTTTAAATGCAACCTGAAAAAAAATCGATTTTTTTAGAAATCGATCTTTTAGACCTCTATTTTTTTGTGCATTTATACACATTCGAATAGATTTAAAAATCGCTCTTTTTCGTAAATAATTTGTGCAATTTGTACCATAGACTGACACTCTGACAGCCAGTAGCGAAGGCGAGATGTTTAAGTCGATTATTTCGATTGATCAAACATCTTGATGACTCTCGATGTTTTGACTCACAGAACAGAAGGATATACGTAGAAATGTTATGTGTCATAATTTACAGCGGGATGACTGTCGCCAAAACTCACACAAATGAAAGGACTATTTATTACTTCACAGTAATAACGAATTGTTTTTATTTTGCTCAAAACTAGCCTACAATACATAAAGTCACACATTTGATAATACATCTTAACGCGTAATTTTAATAGTTATTTTGCCATAGCGTAAGAAGAACTTACAACGTTTCGTAATCTTGAAAGTAAGAATACTTCATTGCAAGCTATTCAATAACAGGTGGCGTTATTCTACATGCACGCAATTATAACATTTATCACTTTTAGAATAAATTCGATATTTGTGTCATTCTTCGATATGTATCACTACTCGCTTAGTGTTGTAGCACATTTTAGAATATTATCAATAATATCGATACCTAACTTCTGTTTGGACGGAGCAGAATAAAAAACAGGAATTGAAGGATATCTGGGAAGGTAACATTAAAAAGGTGAAAAAATAAGTACTTGTATAATAATGTTTATTAATTTTAAGAATCTGTATTGTAGGACAACATTCATTATGGGGCATCACCGTTCAGCAACATACCAGCGTCGAGACCTCTTGTGCACTAAGCGACGGCGTCCGTGCTACGCGTTTTTATACAGCGTGCCATAAGGACGCGCGCATGAGTAGGAGCGAGAAGTATGCGCCGGCAGATCGTAATTTGACACAAATTTCTTACTTACTTACTATTGGTTAATTCCTAATTTGAACGGTATTCTATAGCAACATCTTGCGAGATATTATTTCAATGTAAGTGAGACAAACTTTACAATAAATATATAACCGCTAACTGAGTTTAGTTCTAAACAATCGCCTTTCAATTACGACAAACCTGACTGCCTCCCTTACAGTATTATAATCATATATAATAAAGACTGTATTAGACACTTAACAAAATTCAAAACAGTGGTTACATAATTAATATTTGGCATAGTATGTATCTCTAGTAGTCGATTTTAGAATAAAATGTGTGTGTGTGTGTGTGTTTTTATTTTTTTTAGAAAATACATAGTCTCAATAATCATAATTGACGGCAATGAACAAAAATGCAATACGTCTAATTGTCGACCCATTGGTATTGTGTTTAGCGATTCTGACTGCTGAGTCAGAGTTCGTGGGTTCAATTCCCACCCAGGACTAATATTATTATAACTATAATATGTCTGAATTTAGTAATACATAAGTTTATGAGAATTTTGCTTCCCTAGTGCAGCCTGCCTACTTTGAAGTTATTATTTATTAACTATTATTATTGTAACTCAAATCATAGGAAACCCATTGCAATTTTAATAATTATGAAAAGACATTATTTATTAAAAGCAACTGAATGAATCAAGAAACTTTATGGCTTATTATTGATTTTATAATAAATCTCTAATAATAGATTCTTTACTGCCCCTGAAATAAAATATATTTGTTTAAAAATTGACGCTTTGAAAGCCTTGTTGTTAATTTTAACAAATTATGTATTCGAAAATTGATATATTTTTTTACTCCTTTTAACCACTGAATGAATGTTTCACTTTCAAGGCCACGTAAAAAAACAAACAAAATTTAATATTTATAATATTAGAGTAAGTAAATACAACACGTTTAAAAGTATGCATATCGATAAAACCAACATCCTACCTGACTACATCACTAATCGAGTAGAATAGAATATTCGAGAATAGCATTGCAAACTGATGAGATCCGATCATACTAAATTGTGCTTTATGTGAATAAGCTAAGGAAGAGTTTAGCTTAAATCTCTAGTCAATTATTAGTTAAATAAAATTTTAAGATTGTATTGAAAAAAATATATAAAATTGCACTTACAGATGGTAAGAAACACCTCCATTATTAATGTTTTTCCTTCTGCTATCATTTTTACACTGTAAAACAGAGCAGTACGGCATTGTGGCGTAAAAAGAACTTTCAATTGACGACCGACTCGACAAAGTTTTGTAACACGACTATGATACAAAATACCTACAACTCGTAAAAGTATGCATTGCAACGCATAGTAGTGGCAAGCGCGTCACGCCTACTAGTCATTTCTACGTATATCTTTCTGTTCTGTGTTTTGACTCGTGATCGATGGTTCCGACCCGAGTCAACTACGGTATGCTCGATACTGAAAACAAAAAGGCCCGTACTTATTTTATAAAAAGAGATCGGTTGGTTACTGCTTAATTACGCTAATTAGTAAGGCATAATTTTAAACCTACTAGATGGCTCTATATTAGAATAACCGAGATTCTGCCAGATGTGTTTTGATTTATTAATATTATTATGAATATTTTAAATAAAAAGAAATAATGATGTAAATATTAAGAAAGTAACACATTATGATTGAATTGTTATTTATGAACTTTCAATAGCACCGACTCGGCTGTCAATCAATTACTTAAATTATGTTCTGCTACACTCGATACCGCGGAAGTCATTGAACTTTGACTTTGACTCAAAACAATCTACAAACATCTCGATTATTCAGTGGCTAGTCAATACAATCGTTGTCTCGATTGAAAAGTTATCGACTGCGATTCATTCGATTGTTCAAACATTTCGACTTCGCCCATCGCTAACTGACAGGACCTTCAGGGCTGCCAACTCAAAAAAATGTGCTGTCTGTCCAAGTTTAGACAATGCTACAATATGAGAAAAAATTATATATTATTATAATAATAAATTATGCTAAACTCTAAAATTTTACTTGTAAAAATGAATATAAAACTTAATGAGTTATAGGAGTTATTATGTTTACGGACTTTTTTTAAGTTCTACATAATTTTATTCAATATTTTGCAGTCTGTGCAGGTGGTATTTATAGAGTACTGGACTGAAAGGTTGAACTCAAAAGACCGTTTTCTATGGTCTTAAACAAATTTGTTAAAAAGGAAATGCAAAATTGCAAACGCCATTTTTACGTTACAAATATCACGAGAATTTGCGATTCGTTGTTATAATTGTTACAATTTCTCGTTTACGTACGTAATCCTACAGATTAATTACCACTTTTGCGATCTAAGTATTTTCATCGGAGTATAATAAATTGTGGACCGTCAGCAAATATCAAGGTAAACAAGTCGTTGAATAAATGTTATTGAATTACCTACCGAAATCAAAGAAAGTATTAGAAAAACGTGTTACTCGTTCTTAAATATATTTGAAATGGATGTAATGTAATTAAAATCAAGTAGGTTAGTTTCTCTAATATTTTGGAAATAAAATCTTTATTTTAAAATTGTCGTTGGTTGTGAAACATTCGTTATCATGTAGTGGGTAAACAAATCAAATTTAAAAAGTCCGTAGGTACTTATTAATGTTAGGTCGCTTAACCGGCCTTTGCTTGAAATGGAATTCTTGACGTTCTCTGCAATTATCTACTTTATTTACAGTTGTTAAAATGAGTGACTCACCGGACCAGAATGAACCCCCAAAAGATGTAAGTATTATTTTCTTTAAGTTGCAGAGCTATGTAAAACTGCCAACATATCAACATATATATACCAAATGTGGGATTATCCCACATAGGGAGAATTTTTTGTTCAACTCACTGATAATATTTGGGGACTGGGTGCAGTTTGCCTCTGTTAGTAATATATACGTAACATGCTTTACAACACAGGAAATATTATCAAATCCAGGAGTTGTCTATTAAAAACAGAGCTATTTACATCTAGGTTCAGAAAATGATATGAGGCTCGCCCACAGTAATAGTATATCTTCACATTAGAGATTGTCTTGACACTAACCAGTAATGGTCTACATTAGAATCAGAAAGAAACTACAGAACACTAGCTATAGACCATATATTTTATTGATGTGGGTATCCCCTATGGATCTATAGAGTCCTAAGACAATAAGAATTTGAAATATGAGAACATAAATAACTATAAAATGTAAGTGAACAATCTTTATCAGAAAGATGTTAAACATAGTTATTGCAATGTAAAATTCATACAATCACAAATTTATCTATTCTACAGAATGACTTCTATTTTCTGAATTGCTATTCTAAATTGCTTTCATTACTTTGTATATATGTATACCTATAATTTTCATACTTCCTACCCTTCTGTATCATTCACTGGTATAGTCGCAATTCTTTTTTAAATTAGAATTTAAAAATATTTTTGTACAAAGTATATTTACATGTTCTATAATAATATTGTTCATATGCTAAAATCTTATTTTTTATGCCTAGTATCATAGTTCCTGTTATTCAGAAACTCTTCATTAAATTTCAATCAATCTCATATGAAAAATCTTTTTTACGTTATTCTTTATTTCTATTAGCAATATGTTTTATGGCAAAATTATAATACAAGATACTTTAAAATGTGTAGGCATATACATAGATACTGCCATGGTAATAGAGAGAGAGCAGTAAGTCAGGCGACTTCCTGACTTACTGCTCTCACTATTACCACGGCAGTATATGCTCACTGTGATTATTTATTAAAATGTTGCCTTAGTCTAAAACTTGCACTTGGTTAACATTTCACATAATCATTTATTATAATTTGTATTTGTTGCAGCCAAAAGAGTTGGAGAAACTAGAAGAAGCAAAGTTAAAGGCAAAGTTTCCGAATGCAATGCTTGGAAGAGGAGGGCCCGGAGGTCACTCAGCTTTTCTACAGAAGAGGCTAGCAAAAGGGGTCTGTATCACATTTTCATGGAAAAATGTTTTTTACAAGCTTTATTTAACTTGCAATGTTTGTATGTATGAATGTGTGTTCGGCACGAATTTGATGAACATCAGAACACAAAAAGAAAGAACTATGTTAGAAGTGCTGTCTATGTTACTTCTTGTTTTGCTTTCAATCAAGTTGCCTAGAAAATATTTTTTTGTTGTTGTCTCCCTGAGTTTCATTTGCTATTTTGATATGTTTGAACAAGTATTTAGCTGAGGGATATTAATAAGAATAGTATTCTTGTTAATATTGTGATGATAATATATCACTGTGGTGAAAAAGACTCAATTTACTTGGTACTTTGATTTATATTTTTTAAAGTTTTTGCTGCTCTAATATTGATGGTTTATATCACAATTTCAGTGTCTTCTGATCTTTATATTTATGACCCCTCAGTTATTAATATGATAATGTTATGCTAGAGACCCTTACCAGATGGAACCATTATAGTACATTCATATAAGTCTTATAAACATTCTAACAACTTACATTTTTCAGCAAAAATTTTTTGACTCTGGAGACTACCAAATGGCAAAGCAGCGTCCCAGCAACTTGGCAGCGTCGTTCAAGGCACCGGCCGCGCCCGCCAAGCTGCCCACGGGCGACGCCATCCCCACGCCCGAGACCGTGCCGCTGCGCAAGACGTCCATCATACAGCCCAAGTTCCAGACGCCGAGCCAGACCTCCTAGCCCTCGGTTGCCCGCGCGGGCCGGCCCTTCGACCTCGTCATTAACTAATATTCCACGTTTTTTATTTTGCTAGTTATGCGTCCCACTAAGGCATCGCTTTTATTTTAACGAATGCTGTTCACTTACGATATAGTTGCATTATTTTATGTCATCACAGAAAAATTTCTTTTACACACACACTGGCAGATTCAGATTTTATTATCGACATTTGTGATTCCTATGTAGAAGTGGTATGTTAAAATTTAAACAAACTTTTATAAGAAAAACTGTTATATTGATGTATAAAATTAGGTTATAGTAATGTGTGTTGAGGATGTGTGTGCACAATGCTGTAGTGGTATTGTCTTGTTTGTCTACACACTGCATTATAGAGAAACAGTGTACTCTCTCAGCTTACCTACTCCAATGAAGATATTCCTATACCAATATTAGTTTCATATAGTTATTATAGCAGCTTTCTATTTAAAGTTCATCTCTTGTGTGAGCACTGTCAAAAATGATTAATAGTCACAATCACAACAGTTGCTATGGAAGCATTTCCTACCTTTCATGGTTCTAATTTGCTATGAGAAATCAATTCTAATTAAATTGTTGTGAAAACACCCATTAGAATAACTTTGAGTGACTTTCCTATCATCTATAATGTACATATTAAAACCCTGTCAGGTTATGTCAGGGAAGGAAGTTATCATATTCCATGTTACAGTTTAGAAATTAACATTTAATCATGATGTATTTAATATATTTATATACATAATATAATCTCCTTATCAATATCTTTTCAATATGATGGCAGTAGACACAGTGTACAAATGCCATAGTACTGAGTAAATAAGTGGATAAAGTACATGAATAAGGATTTTTAAATAAGGCAGAGATGATTAAATCTGCTCTCTAGTGCGCTGGATACAATATAACAAAATAACTCATTCATGCAAGGGTTTTTATTTTTGTATTTTGTAGTATTTGTGCAAATCTTGTAACATGTTTAGTATGGTGCATTTTGGGGCTTAGAAATAACATCAATCACTTTGGGCTTTCAGTGTTACTGGAGTGCGTCTAAGTGACGTATCACTTTGAAATAGTACTTTCTCACATAATATTGATGTTTCTAAAATAGGATGTAAAGAAGTCTTGTATTGCCAATAGCAAGAACGTACAAACCACATTGGATAATGTTCGCACGAAAGTGATAATTGTATGGATTAAGGAATGTTGAAGAGATAGCTACTATTTAATTAAAAATAAATTCTTGGTAAAAAAACACTTTTTTATTGCGTGCGTACTTTCGGGGCGTGGACAACTATAAACAAGTTTAACATAATGAGATTACGAATACAATAAATGGCACTTGTTAAATAAAACTTAAACAACTGTGAGATTAACATCGTCGCGACTGCATAGGACATCTCTTTGGATCTCCTTTTATGCAACACCATCTCGTCTTCTTCACATATGTCCGTTCGTCAGTGATCCCCTTTGCTGTTATATTTGATTGCTCTCTGTAACAAAAGGTAATAAATTGCACTAACACTACAAAAAATTTAGTTATGACGAACACCAGTTACTCATGTAACTTGTGTTTGTCATAACTAAAAATTTTGTCTCACAGTAAAACTGAACCAATGTGCCTAGATCAGCTTAGTCTATGACATTGTAAAATTTTACATTGCTGTCATATGTCTCCGGGTTGCCAACCCTATTCATCATTCAAATAAATAATATACGTATATATATTTTTTTAATTCAACATACTAATTATTATCATGAGAAAATATAATTGGATAAGAACACAGGAGAAAAAAAGTTGGATAAGCTGAACGGCAAAGTGCCATTTAAGGGCTGTCTTTATTTCGGTCAGGGTCCTAAGAGATTAAATTTTATAACATAAAATGCTACAATTTTATTTTTAGTAACCACTACTTTCAAGCAACAATATGGTTTTGGGTTAAATTATGTACCAAGTTTTTATTACTGCAATTATTACACAACAAATTACTACCATCGGTATTATTTAATTAAACATTAACTTGTTGAGACAGAGCTCGAGTAACTCCTTGCAGAATACCTCGCGGTATTCAGGAAATCAGATTAATTATCTCTTTCTTACGAAGTCATTTATTTATATATTTTACTTTCCTCAAAGAAAGGTAAAAAAAAGGCCTACTACTGTTACGGAAAGTACATACAAGGCATTACCCTTTGTTTAATCCTCTATGTTCTGCACATGTACGTCGGGACCTGCCAATGTATAGAAATAATGGTAAGGAAATGAGGATGGGACGAACAGGACAGTACACCAGTATCGTCAACAAAGTATAGATCACTAAAGAAGTCTTACCTGGGTTCCAATGCACGTAATCAGGTGTGGCAGCAGCTTGGTATTCTTGCACTAGATCGTCGACAACGCCCCGAGATTCGTCGAACTCCTCTAAAGATTCTTTGAACATAGGTTCCTTACGGAACACCTCTAAGAAAGCCTCGCGTTTGCGCAGCTTGTCGAACTGTTGCAAACATCTGTCGAACAACTATAGAAAGTTTCAGTTAACTGTGTTCTTAATTATTGTTACGAGCCGAGGTTCGGGATAAATGTAAACCAATTTATTACCAAAGTAGACACAATTTATTGCAAGAATTCACAAAATATACAATAACAATTAATTCTCACTATTACACTTCTAAATTCACTTGCGCTTCGCACTTTACTCACTTGTTTTCTCGCTGATCGCTCAACTTAAAAACTAAAACTAATGCCGCCATGCGTGCGTCTTATATACCCAAAACGCTACCTCACAGACAGATCGCGACATCTCCCGAAAACTCGAAACTACACTAGAACTTACCGATAAATCGTGGCACATTCTTTCATGGACTTCTAGTTCCGTGTATTATCAACAGATGGCGTACATATCACTTTAGGTAATTGCCGCCCTCTATGACTTCCTCTAGTCGACAATAGATGGCGCCCGCGGATTATTCGTAACATTATTAAGAACTATTTATAGTTATTAACTAACTAATTAATAACCAGAAATATAAATCTTATTTCCAAACAACAACAACACATTTGATGAATTTGTAGCGTATTGCAATTACTGTCGCGTACCTTCAGCGTAAATTAGATCCCGATATAGCATAAACTGCATTTCTAACATCTGTTATCAGTTAGCTGTCGGATTTGCGCGAACGACAATGGAAGAATAGTTTAGATATAGAAGATGCAAACAAACTACTCTACTACGGAGAGGTGACTATTTATTAAAGATCTGATATGGTTGACGACTAGCAGGATAGCTTAAGTGAGGGGTCGATGAACACAAATTATGTTACAAGTATTATCTTTATCATCTTATGGCCCCAGACTTTATAATATTGGGGCCCAGAATTTATCATATTGGGGCCCCAGACTTTATCATATTGGGGACCCAGATTACGAACAACACTATCCTACTTAGAGATTTTGCACCTGTGGCAGATCTACTTACCGAAGATATGTTAGTGTGGTTGGCGAGCAGCAGGCCCGAGACTTTGTGTGAGGCGTGCACGTAGGGCGAGCGGCGCGATAACGCGACCTGGATAGACGCGGGGCCCCACGGTATGAACGATGCTAGCTTACGCTCGCGAATCCTTTGCAGTGACTTGTGAACCTGCGATGGATCTACTTCTCCCTAGATGTAATTATACAAAGCTATTTTAAATATCAAAAATAAATCTGTTAAATTCAAGCAATTAGAAAAAAAAACACTATAAATTTTAATAAGCGTATTTTCATCATTAGACTTCACTGGGTTGCAATTTGCTATTTATAATCATTTAATCAACTGCGTGAATGTAAATTTTGTCAATCAATGTAGGCATCACTCGGTAACAATGCCTTTTCCTCGATGAAAAGTTTCCTATGTACATAGGAAACCCTTGACAAAGTGTGTGTAGATTTTCAAATTGATCGGTTACCTTTTCACGAATAAACGGCTGAACGGATTGTAATGAAATTTGGTAAGAAGATAGATTACATCCTGAGAAGGAGGTAGGCTAGCTTTTATCCCGGTAAAATGTACGGTTCCCGTTTGATAAATTTAAAACGAAGTCTCATTCAACACCTAGTTACCAATGATTCTCTTAACAGTTATCCGCGTGAAAATATCCCACGGGAACCGTACATTTTTATGTAGCCATGTGCTATTCCACACTATAATCTATCACTGTGCCAAATTTCATCCAGATTCGTTTAGCTATTCTGGCGTGATTGAGTAACAAAAATCCATCCATCCAAAGTTTCGCATTTATAATACTAGTAAGATGATAATCACTACATATTATAAAACAAAGTCTTCTGCCGCGTTTGTCTGTCTGTTCGCGATAAACTGAAAAACTACTGAACGGATTTTCATGCGGTTTTCACCAATAAACAGAGTGATTCATGAAGAAGGTTTAGGTATATAATTTGTTAACGTTTTGTATAAATTGGTTGAAATATGATGATGATTATTGAAGATGTCTCTACTACCCGTGCGAAGCCGGGGCGGGTTGCTAGTGTAAGATAACACATTTCATTTAAAGCTAACCAGCATTCAACAAATTAGTAAATATATAATTTTAGGCTTGCAGTATGTTCATTTACCTGTATGATATTCAATATTGATATGTAGCAATGCTGATTTGTTCTGTCAGGACTTAATGAGACCATCATATTCTTCGGCTGTAACAACCGCTGCATGACATCTAACACTGTGGTCTTTCGAATTTTTGGCGCCTATAAACATAAAAGACACCAAAACGAGTTATGTTAGGGTTAGTAGTTCTCGCATCGACTACACTTTTTTATATAACTTACGGTATTTAATTCGTGGTCGGCGGTGAGCGGCGTGTAGCCTGTCATGAGGAAGTGCAGGCGCGGCGTCGGGATGAGCGGCGCCACGAGGCTGATCAGGTCGTTGTTCATGTACGACGGGTACCTGCACAAATCTTAACATAAACTAAAAAAACGCGTGAGCTGTCTTTGGTACACGCGGTTGGAACGATGTTCCTTTCGCTATATTTCATGGATTGAATAAATTGTATCAAAATATAGTAAATATTCTAAAAACTCAAAATAAAAATAGCGCCATCTGTCAAAGTTGCCCTAACTAATATAAGAATAATTAGTATACAAGATATCACAGTAGTATGACGCAGAATCCACAGATGGTGTTAAAATAAAATAAATCAACTAGCGATCAGCATTTTTCGTTGCGCTAACACTTTTCATATTTTAACGCTTTACATTATTAGTGTCTATAACTAAAATGAAGTAAGGCGACTATCAGCAGTAGGTACCTCAGTGTGGCGGTGCTCGCACTCATGATAGTTGAGACGAGTGTGTTGATCTGTGCGAACGAGGGATTCTGTATATGCAGGCGGTCGCTGGCGATGCGGTTGAGGGCCGTGTTGTCTAGCACCATCACGCAGTCTGCACTTTCCGTTAAGCGCTTCAGTGTGAGCAATGAGTTGTATGGCTGTACCACTACGTCACTGGAAACAGAAGAGCGTCATGTTTACAATATCACAGAAAATTAAAAAAAATACAAACCACTTGAATGTGCTTAAACTAGGGGACAAATAAACAAATTGGCTCAAAATTACCTTAGTACTACGTAAGTTTATAAAAACCTGGGAGGGCAGCTGTTCTCCCCTGCCCCCATTGGTACGCCCATAGGGATGACTAACATTTATTTAGACATTTTCTTTGTTATCACTCTTTCCATTCAATCATTCAATTTTGAAAGAACTCATTATTTCTCGAACAGCACTGCCCCTAGCTATATATACAACTAGCAACCCGCCCCAGCTTCGCACGGGTAGCAGAGACATTCAACAATCATCATTATGTTTCAAGCAATCACAAAACCTTAACAAATTGTATACCTAAACCTTCCTCATGAATCGCTCTATCTATTGGTGAAAACCGCCTGAAAATCCGTTCAGTAGTTTTTGAGTTTATCGCGAACAGACAGACGCGGCGGGGGACTTTGTTTTATAATATGTAGTGATATTCTACTAAATATTATAAACGTGAAAGTTGGTGAGGATTTATGGAATTGTTCCTCTTTCACGCAAAAACTACTGAACCGATTGCGATGAAACTTGGTATGTAGATAGCTGGAGACCTGGATTAACACATAGGCTACTTCTTCGCATCGGCATCGGGACTTACACCGGTGAAACCGCGGGGCGCAGCTAATATATTATAAATACAAAGTAACAATTAGCAATGCACGCCGCGTCTTCATTCGCGTGTAAAATGTGCATATTTATGTTTTTTTCAGAAATAAAAGTTGCTTAAGTTACACCTTATAACATCAGCTATCTGTCAGTGAAAATCCCGTGGAAATCAGTCAATCCGTTCCGGAGATTAGCCGGAACAACCAGACATACAGAGGCAAATCAACATTTTTGTTAACAGCTGTTATTGTGATCAGTCACTCCAATTTTATTTATTTGTATATGCATGTATATTAATATTATATATGTGGCAAACTGAGAGGGTAATGTAAAGAAAATCAAGACTATGTCTTATGAATAGCCTTTGCGTGACTATAATAATTAACGAATAAGTCCTTCACGCTATTTTACACCAATGAATTTTCGTAGTTCTGGTACAAATTGATACGATATTTGTTGTCTTGTAGGATCAAACTTTTCAATTATTAAAGATAGATGTATAATAATAATAGGTTATTTATACAAGCAACAAAACCCACATTAAACAGTACATATATACAATCAATGGCGTATTTTAAAATTGTAGCGCACAATTTTCGAGCAACCAGAAATTTCCCGCCCCGTTAAATACAAAAAAAAGCAATTAAATCAGCACAATAAAATAAATTAAATGAAAAAATATATACCGTTTAAAAAAATTAACTTTACACATTCCAACTACTTTTATTTAAAATGGAGGCAAAAATACCTGGAAATTCAAACAATCATAACTTGCTTGTAAACGGATAGTTTAAAAAAAAAAATATTATTGTAACTGTATGAGTCATGCTCTTTCAGTGATTTAAGTAAGTGTTCTATTTTCAAATACGCTCTGTATTTTTCACTAACCTATATGTTCTTGTTTCCTCCATACAAGAAGTGATAAGATAAACTAATATCCAGTTTTCTTCCTATAAGAATGTTAACAAAAAAGCACTCTGCAGTCCTTAAGGGGGGAGGTACATCCTTACTCAGATGATTTACATTCAAGCAAGTTTGCTTTCTATAATAGTAGTAAAACAACTGAAATTAACTTAAACAGTAAAATGGTCACCTTATTTCATCTAAGTTGGGAAACACACTGTATGTTTGAACCAGTTTCTTGGGAAACCTATCTGACAAGTGTTCCAGGATGTAGGAGCCCATACCTGAGCCTGTACCACCAGCTATGGAGTGGCAGAGCACAAAACCCTGCAAAAAAAAATGGTTGATGTATTGATGGCTCCTACGTACAGTGAGTCAACTAATATTTTTAGGTATTTTAACTTTTTAGTGGATTGGATAATTAATAGACCTTATTTATCAATCTAGATAACAAAACATTAAAATACACAAATTGATTTGAAGATAATCTAATGAATACTAGTGCAAGTTAGCTGTTTCAAATTCCGATGATGACATAAGAAACTTAAAACATTCAGTTTCCCATGAATCACATAATTATCAAAACACAAACTTTAAAAATCATAATTCTAATATGAAAACCTAACTAACTCTTTGTCACACTCTCCTGTAACATTAGAATTGGGCACTACACATCTGATCCATCTGTATATCACGATGTTGTTGGGGTGATACAGATAGAAGAAAAATTTAGAACTTTTTTGATGTTAAATGAAAAGTATGCACATGTACCACACTTTTGAAACTAGTAAAAATATTAGTTAACCATGGTAAAAGCCAAGGATTAAGAGAATATCACACACTAAATATTAACATAGTAGATAAAATTTATAAGTTCATAGTCTACTTTTGACTGGCAAATTACTATATTTTCCTAAGTAGAGGCATTAGTTTAATAATATTTTGGTTACCAACAAATGATTCTTAAACAGCCAGAAACAAAACACTTGAAAAAAACTTACTTGTTGTTTTGTTGCTACTACTATTAAAAAAAAAAAATTACCTACATACTATATATAAACAGTCAGCAGATTTAAAAATATCCTCCTTATTGTAGTAGTGTATTGCAATGAAAAAAAAGAGGGAAAAAGAAGACAAGGAAGGTTTAAAAGAACTTTTACACAAGCATTGAAGGAGAAAGTATGAGTTGAGATAGAGGTCAAAAAGAACACAGTGGATAGAGAGAAGCAAGTGCTCCACTGACAAGAGTGTAGCTCTTGAATTTGCAACAAATAGTAGTGTGTCATTTTAGAAAGATTTGACGACAATGTCACTACTCATACCAACCTCTAAGTTATCACTACCATCAGCTTCTCTGTTAATAATATCAAACACTTCTTCATTCAGCTTCTCCCCCTGAGCATATCCTGATGCCCAGTTATTGCCAGCACCTCCACCATGTTTAGATAGGTACACATTTTCAGGGTTGTATAACTGAAAGGAATCATTGGATTATTGAATTACCACCATTTAGATATAGATTATCTATGAATGTGTGTGAATTATTTACTGGTGAAGCTTGTCTAATTCAAAAGGTAAAAATATTTATATTTGGCCAATTATGTGTCTTAACAGCTAAAACAATATTTTTAATAGTTTTTGAGAATAAATATGAAGAGAACTTAATTGCAACTTTTAGAATAACAATCACAAGTTGAACTGTAAGTTGTCTCTTACCTTTGCATACGGTGAATTCATGATAGTGTGTATAACACGAGGCTCCAGATCCAACAACACTGCCCTCGGAATATAATGATCATCGTCTGCCTGATAGAAAAACACATCTTTTCGATCCGAGCCTGCAGAGGCGTACTCCTCCAATATCCCCTCAGGAGATATACCGTGTTCAATGCACAACTGCTTCCAGAACTCGAATCCGACTATATGAAACCAATTAAAGTTAATATAAAGCGTAGAAATAATTTAAATTAACGAATTTAATTTGATTAGTTTCACTCACTCTGATTGCCACATTGCCCGAGTTGCAGTGTTATCATTTCACTCGGCATGTTGAGATAGTATTGTTTGTACTTTTAGAAGACAAATTACTCCCGAATCCTTAATTTATTTTGTAAAATAACATAAACAAATCACTGGGCCGCTCGCGCTCGTACATTCATCAAGTTTGTTTGCTTTGCAATTTAAATAATTGAAAATACGATGAAAATCCACATTCCTTATTGGTGTAAAAAAATGACAATCTCCATCTCCGCCAATAGAAATCCAGAATTTAATTTAAGACATGAAATCGAAAAAGCTCTTTACAATTATTTTGAATGCGTTCATATTATTTTCCTTTGTCTTAATTATTACTATTCAGATTTATCAATATTTATTTTCAAAATATAGTGTAAAATCAATGTTTCAGCTTTGAAACTGATTTTTAAAGCAAACATTAGATCAAAGCAAATAGAATTATAAAAATACTTTTATTTAGTGGATACCTAGAGTTATGAAATGATGAACGCAGTAAAGTACAAAATATAAACGTCAAGTTAAAATTTATATCTGTCAAGTTGTGATAAGTGTCAAGTTGTAAAAAATAAAGTTGTCGCAAAAGTTTTGTACAGCAGTTCTGTTAAAATATTAAGTTTTATATTTTTAATTCATGTGATAGAAAAGTTCAGTACTCAATTACTGATGTCTTTTTATTTTTAATTTACGTGGATTTCATTCATAAGGTTACTTCAAAAAAGGTAGGAGTTGTGGTTATAGTTGATGGCCTTCGGTAACATATTTCTTAACTTTGTTATACAGCCTACGATGTCAGAAGTTTAATGAGATATCATCGTAGGCGTGACTTTCATGTCTGCAAGGTTTACTAATTCTCCCATGTGATGTTGCTAAAATAATCCAATGTATTATTATAGCATTGGCCTTCTTGTAAAAATGTTTTGGAATGAAGTTCCGCGAGTAAATTATATAATTTAATAAATTAGCATAAATAAATAGTGATGACTGATTCGTAATTAGTATGTTGACTGATGTGTTATTGAGTTGATCTGATAATACTCAACTTTAATATCATTATATAAATACAGGTAATAGTAATTCAAGGGTGAAGGCAGAACAGTTGGACGAAAGTAAAATGCCGCGTAAATTATTAAAGTTCTTGATAGTGTTTGACAACACATCATTGCTGTATTTCCCTGGCCAGTTCTTGTCGGGGAAAGTGCTTATGGAGTTACAAGATGACACACCTGTGTTAGGTAAGTACAATATTTATTATTCAAATAAATTATGTGTTTGTTTCCTTGTTTAATTTTGCTAAACTTACAAAATTTCATCTGCTCTGATCTTCATTTGTTGTGATTGTGCTTATACATATATATGAATTACTTCATTTTAAACTTTCGAAAACTTCTTTTTACAAAATTTAACTTTAAAGATACACTATTTTTTGGTAGGGTTCAAATAATAGAATCATACAACCATTAAAAACATTCGCAATTTAAAAAGAAAATAATTATGTTGATGGGAATTAATGCGATCATATATTTATTAGGTATTACATACCTTTGATTAGTCTGATGTTTCAACCAGGTTGCACTGGCCTTGGTCACAGGCAACCTAGTCGAAACATCAAAACTTAGAATTATATTAAAAAGTTTTGGGTAAATTAAATATAAATTAACTGATATATAAAATGATTCACCTATACGGTATGTAGATGAGGTAACACTACCATCATAATCAAGATGGCAGTAAGTTGGAAGAGGCGTCTTGCTGACTTACTGCTATCCACAACTATTACTGTTTACCACGGCTATTACTGTTTACCACGGCTATTACTGTTTACCACGGCTATTACTGTTTACCACGGCTATTACTGTTTACCACGGCTATTACTGTTTACCATGGCTATTACAGTTTACCACACCACGGCTATTACTGTTTACCACGGCAGAATAACTGCAGTGATATAAACACTTGATAGCTCACCTCACCAACCAATTCATATAGATAGAATTAGAAATAGTTAACAGTATTTAGTAAAATTATTTTTATTGAAATATATGTATCTACACTTCAGGTTAATTGAAATAATATATTGAAATTGACATGAAATCATTTTAATTACAATAAATATAGAACCAACATTTGCAAAAAAAGACACAGTACTTTCCATCCTTGTTCCTGTCCGTTGCCAGTCTTACAGTCTTTCAATTAAAAGACTTCTTCATTATTTTTTAATTGATTTTTCATTGTACCCAATATATGTCCAATTTAAATTTAATTTTTTTTTAATCTAAAAGGTCGTTCACTAATCCCCTAGCCAAAAGCACATGTATTTTTTTAGTTCTAAATATATTTAAAATTTTCTAAATATTATCTTTAAATACATATATAATCGCGCGAAACCAACGCCCCCTCCCCCCCCATTTTGAGCCTCACGCGATTAATGGACAATCCTCAAGGGTGGAAAATTAAGAGATGTAGCTTTTTTTTATTACATAATGGAATAGGCATTTGTGAAAGACGAATGCCTATTCACCTAATGGAAAGTAAATAGAATACAGCTTATTACAGTTTATCATGATTTAGGCGCATTGAGGTTGGTGATACTTTATTTAAAGATAATTATTAGATTTCTGCTTCGGTTCAAGTCTAGCCGCCATATCAAATAACATTGTAAAGGTTGGTTAGAATGTCTTTATTTACATAAACTTTCACTAGGTGCAGTCACACTTTGACAAACTCATTAAATAAAGAACCAAGAAAGCGGAAAGTTGTAAAAAAAATGAAGATGCATGCACATTTGCAAGTTAAGAGGAAAAAGTTAATTAACACTTCACACAAAATATGTTTCAAGTTTGTACAAAGTTAAAACACATATGTACCATAAACATGTACATCTGCAAATCGCAAAATAGTTTGTGTCAAAATACTGCTTCACAAAATACTGCCCACCTATTCCACAAGATGGAATCGCGCGGTCAATGGCTCTATAAGGGGCCCCAATCTGAGCTGAGTACCTACTTGAAGGACCACAATGCTGCGATACTGCGGCGACCGAAACCGAATGGCCGTCAGGATTATAAGAGGACACTGTACGGTGTCCTTCGAAGCGGCGAGTATCCTAGCCGGGACTGCACCATAGACCTGGAAGCGAAAACCCTTGCGTCGCTATACCACTGGCGCAAGGAGGGATTGGACAGGGGCCTGAGACCGATGCTTTATGAAATCGACGCACAACAGTCCGATCTCCGCCAGGTCTTAATGGTCGAGTGGAAAGAACGACGTGGGCGACCGAACGCAGCGCACGCCTCCCTCTGTACTCCACGGTATGGCCGCTTATTGACCAAGAGGCAGCTAAAGTCTGCAGTGGTTCCCAGAGGCTGCCTTCTTAGGTTATACCCGGATCCCTTGCAATAGACCTACTTACTTGTGACGGAACACCGTGTCGCTTAAGCTGGTTCGATTTCGACATACCACTTTACCGTTAGCTTCGTCAAATTTCTGCCTCAAATATATAAAATTGAATTAAATTGTACTTAAAATGCAGTCTCATCTCATTCAATAACAAGTTAATTGTTAAAGTCAACATAAAATTATGTATGCAAATAAAATTTTAAAACAATTTTTTCGCAATTAACTAATCGTGAGTACCTACTGCAAAGAGTTGAAATGATTTAAAAATCTAATCTGGCATTTTAAATGAAAACAAATTATAGGAGTGCAAGTTTAAATCTTCTTCTTGGTAAACGGAGAAAATGTCTAGAACACGTCAAATTTAGAATCTACTAGCAGCGCCCCGCGGTATCACCTGCGTAAGTCCCGATCCCGTGGGAATATCCGAATAAAATCGTTAATCCAGGTCTCCAGCTATCTACATACCAAGTTTCATCGCAATCGCTTCAGTGGTTGTTCCGTGAAAGAGTAACAAACAAACATCCACCTATCCATCCATCCATCCATCCATCCAAACTTTCACATTTATAATATTAGTGGGAAGTACCTATATGAAAATGGTCTTTAAATTAAAAGAACAGGAAACAGAGTAGATATATGTACACACATATATGTAGAACCACACAACCTATGATAGAGTTGCCCCCTCTTTTCCTGCATTTATTTATTATTCTATACAACGAGCTTACTCCAATATTATGTGCCGTCGTCGTAGTGAAGATTACTGCGCTGTCCAATTATGAAATTATGTAATGAAAGTATGACTCAAACATTTTATTGCTCATTGTTTATGTACCCTACTCTCTATGCGTAGTTTCGTACTGACACACCTCTTCTCATGCATGTTGTAATTAGTATGAGGTCACAATTGTCATGATACAATAGCTACATATTTTTATTCATATTTGTGACATTTTTTCACCTGTCCTACTGAAAGGTATGACATCCCAAGCAAGATTAAAAGAAATCTCAAGTAAACAACAAGACACCTACCTACGCTTTTAAGAGCTTTTTATTTGAGATATTTTTAATCGTGACCCAATTCTATTCAATCATATAAAACTTACCGAGGCGCACTCTAATTATTTGATAGTATTAAATATGTCATATTATTAAACACCAACTATTAATAACTATGTCGGCATCGGCATCGAATAAATAATAGTAAGGTACAGAAGTCCCACTCTGCCAAATCAGTTAAATAAATAGGGACTCTTGTTCCGACACAATAAAGTCGCAGTTTAGGTCACGCAGCGCCAATTACCTACAGTAATATTCACCTAGAAGTTGCCTCTCTTTCTATCGCGTAACTCTTATCGGTTCTGACGACGCCGCGACGTTAGAGTTGTCTTTTTTAAATAAGGAATTAATCTGAATATTTAATTACCAATAAGTTATGTGCCTATTACTTTATTTTTGTGACCAAAAAGACTTAAGGTTATACCTCGATAGTCTTGATACGGACGGATGACGCGACGCAGCGCGTGAGTGAGCATTGAACTAACGTGCGGCCCGGCCGGCGCGCAGTAGCCCACTGAATTTTGGCACGTTTAGTCGAACCCGCCGTGTACTTGTAACTATATACCTACACTGTGGAGTGGACCTGGCCTGATGTCGGTTCATTTTTACCTCACTTTTTTTCTCTTATCCTGCCACCTACCCGAACTTTAGGAGGTAAATGAGTGTAGATTCTCGGTTCTACACACGTTTTAGACGATATCGATGATCCACCGCGTTGTTATACACTCTACGCTCCGCTAACACTGCTTCAGCCACTGCTCTTGCTCAGTCTTTCACCAACTGTCATATACAAATGAATCTCCATCCGCTATTTCTTTACTTTCAGCAAGTTAGACAAGATTTAAATTAACCGGCCTCTGGACAATGGACAACCGTGCGTAATTAGCCGTCTAAAAATTCTTACTAGCATTGCAGCTGAAATGACCGAGACCTCTACGCTATGCCTGCAGTCTTAGTAGAAATATTTACTGTTTCGTACATATTTTGGAGTGTCTGTTTGTTACACCATAATAATAGCTTTCTACTAAATCTATCTGAATGTTGACACGGTACTTCTACTTCTTACCAAAAAATCAATTTGAAAAATGTTTGTTAGTCTGTCTGGTTGTTCCGGCTAATCTCCCGAACGAGTAGACTGATTTAATTGGCATATAGCTGATGTTGTAAGGAGTAACTTAGGCTGTTTTTATTTTGGAAAAAGATTAGGATTCCGCGCAAAAAAACATAAATATGTACACGCGAGCGAAGCACAGCTAGTCATTCACTACATATTATAAAACAAAGTCCCCCGCCGCGTCTGTCTGTCAGTTTGTTCGCGATAAACTCTAAAACTACTGAATGGATTTTCATGCGATTTTCACTAATAGATAGAGCGATTCATGAGTGAGGTTTAGGTATAATTTATTAAGGTAATTTGTAAATTGGTTAAAATATGATGACGGGTGTTGAAGATGTCTCTTCTATCCGTGCAAAGCCGGGGCGAGTTGCTAGTAAGTAATAATTCATTTACAGGTCCGGCTAATTGTAGTGGTAGAAAGTAGCTTAGGTATCTTGAAATTTTAGGTTGACAAAGTGCCTACGCTTATGCATTGTCTATGTTTTAGGTTTACATTTCCATGTTATTGGAGAAGGAGTGGTAAGAGTTGGATCTGGACGCCATGAGAGACTGTTCGACAAAGAGAACTATATCGACTTCCGAATGAGGCTCCTTGGGGAACCAGGTAAGATTCATTTTATTCTTCAGCGAACGTCGAACACTTGCAACATCTATGTATGAGTAATAAATACCTACTAAATATGTTAATGGAATAGTTAGATTTGCCCGTATAAGATAATAAATAAACGAAATCATTAAAATAAAGCGGCTATCCAACACTCAAATACTTTTTCAATTCGAACCAGTAATTCCTGAGATTATCGCGTTCAACCAAACAAACAAACTCTTTAGCTTTATAATATTAGTATAGATATGACATCGCCATTAGCACCATTTAATAACACTTAGTGAGAAACATTTGTTAAGTATATGTGATAGGAATGTGTTTGAGGCTACATAAATGTCAGACAACCACATACATACGGTACATATGGGTGGAAGGTCATGGTTTATTATTTGTACAACCTCCTTAAACCTGTTAGTTTCTCGTTAAACCGGCACACGTGTGTCAACCAACGGCGCCACAGGTGTAGTTTAGATTATTAAGCATCGATTTTATACTTCGCTAAAAATGTTTTTAAATTAAATTCTTTTAATGTTTATTAAACATTTATTAGGTATTTTTAATTGTCCGGATTAGAAATTATCAGTCAATCGTAAAGCTACTTGCCTGTACCAATACGAAGGTAGTCCGATACTTTTTCAAAATATTTTGCGTCATTAGTTCTACATTTGAAGCCTTCAAATGTGCTTCCGTTACCGGTAGAAGAAGGTGAAGACGCATTATGTCAGCCAGGATACAAGTGTTTACGCTTGTTTCCTGGATCTAAGTCGCGCATTTGATACAATTAATCACGATCTCTTATGGAATAAACTAGATAATAGTGAGGTACAGGCTGGCGTTGTGGGACTGATTAGATATTGGTATTCTAATCAGTCTAACAACGTTAGGTGGGGAGCTGCTATGTCAGACAGCTACAAGCTGTCATGTGGTGTTAGGCAAGGTGGGTTGACTTCTCCTGACCTGTTTAACCTTTATATAAATGAATTGATCGAGGAGCTAAGCAGGACGCCGGTAGGTCTTAAACTTGGTGATAGATACGTCAACAACCTGAGTTACGCTGATGACATGGTCCTGCTTAGCCCTTCGATCAAGGGTTTAAGAAAACTATTAGCTATCTGCGAGCGATATGCTAAAGAGCATGATTTAGTTTATAATGGTAATAAAACGGAAATGATGGTATTTCGGTCGGGGAGAGGGCCACAAAATGTCTCACCGGTATGGATAGCAGGTCGGGTCGTGAAGGTAGTGGAGACGTTCAAGTACCTGGGTCACATATTAACATCAGATAGAAAGGATGATGCCGATATAGATCGTCAGCGTAGAGCGCTTTCAGTCGTTGGTAATATGATAGCAAGGAAATTTTTTAAGGCCAATGTTCAGACTAAGGTGCATTTGTTTAGAACGTACTGCCAGAGTTTTTATACGTGCCAGCTCTGGACGGTTTACACGAAGAGGTCTTTGGATGGCATTCGGGTACAGTACAACAACATATATAGACACCTGATGGGTTTGGCACCATATTGCAGCGCCTCAGGAATGTTCACAGAGGCACGACTGAACTCGTTCAATGCCATCCAAAGATGTTGAATCGCTGCGTTCATGGCCCGAGTTGTTACGTGTAATAACAGTATAATCCAGGAACTGGCTGACAGATTGTGTAGTAGTTCAATGTATAAAAAATGGTTAAAGATAGCTGCATAAGTAAGATGCAAGTAGTATAAGAATAATATAAATTAGGAATAAGTTTAGTTTAGAAACAAATATGGAAACTATTCTGAATTAAAGATATAATTATTAAAAAAAAAAAATAAAAAAAAAAAATTATCGTGGTGAAGGACAACATTGTTTCGAAAACGCATTATTGTGGTGAAGGACAACATTGTTTCAAAAACGCTTTTTACGAAGTTTTTCTAAGACGGCTTTGCTTACCGAAAGCAAGTGTTGTTCCAATCTGCGGTCACTGTCCTTTGGTCTTCTTCTTTCACTGTTGTGTAATGTCCTAATTTTCCGTAAATAGGAGCAACCATTTTCTTAGCAATGCTTCGTCTTTTTTTAACTTTCGTCGGCAAGTCTTCAAGAGGAAAGACCCATTCCGCCGAATGGCTTTTTCTATCCGATTCAAAGCAGTACGCCCAGGTTTCGTCACCTGTTACAATATTATATACAGCCAATGACTATGATGAATGAATGATATAAAAGTTAAATGGAGGATCCATTAAACTTGTATATCATTTTACGGCGCCACTCTACACGCGGTAGTTTCCGGTCTTCCGTTAAATCATGCAAAGCTTCCGAACCTTTAGAGGCTCATGCAAAATGTTTTGCATTTGGCTCATTCCAATACAGTACGAATTTCTGACAATATTTTTGTGTCACTTGTAATACGGTATCAATATTGGATTTTGTAATCCCAGTCATCTTCCCACCTTCACGTACATCATTATGTAGATGACCACGTCCACCTCTAAATTCTCTGAACCACAAATACACAGAGCTGCGACATGGGTCTTCATCACCAAATGCCAATTGAAGTGTCTGGCAGCTCTCTCGTTGACTTAACCCACAACGAAAATCGTAAAAAATCATTGAGCGAAAATTTTCACGAGTTAAATTCATTGTAAAAGCGACATGCAATTTTCTAAAGGACGCTACAATGAAAAATCAAATGACAGTAGTTTTCGAATTCTTCAATTATTTTCTTCTTGTTAATAGATAGTTATACAGCAGAAACTATATTACTAGGAATATAACTATGATACGAGCACGATCTAGTAATATAACTAGACTAATCTAGTGAAATATTATAGATATATATTTGTTTTGATTTTCGCGTATCTTATATCCTAACAAACCCAGGTCACGGCACATCAGTCCTGTCTCCTGGTATACACAGCTTCCCCTTCAAGTTGGGCCTCCCGATGGGCTTGCCGTCCACTTTCCTCGGCACACACGGATGGGTCCAGTACTACTGCAAGGCAGCACTGCGAGAACCCAACGGCCTCACACACAAGAATCAACAGGTCTTCATAGTGATGAACCCTATTGATTTGAATTTGGAGCCGCCAGTTTTAGCTGTGAGTTGTTTTACATCTATACAAAACGTCAGGTACCAGGCAATAATATATATTTTTCTCTGTTTATTCCCAAGTTTTTTCACTTCTTACTTAGGTGAATCATCTACTTGTTTAGGTGTAAAGTTAGCGTGTGATCACACCTAAAACAAATCTATACATATAATAAAAATGTAACTAGCCGAATGTCCATACATTTGAGATAATTATGAAAAAATAATATGAGGGTTCTACAGAAAGTTTAATTAAAATTTTAGTTCGTCTGTCTAAATGTTTGCAAGCGTATCAGGCACAAAATACTACACGAATATGGATGCACATATACGCACATTACGATTTTCCTATTTAATAAAACGACTGCATTTGTGTAAACGGACTACGATTTGCCTTTTGCTTTACCTACACATTTAATTAGCTTCACGTAAATCAATTTTAATTTACTTTCCATTGTCAACTGTGTATGTATATGTCGTTTGGATGACCATACTATAATTTGCCATCAAGAAGCTGATATGAAGACGGAACCAGTAGGTGGATAGTGGAACTCTTCAGTAGCTAGTAGTAAGCCCTTCGAGTTTGGGCTCTTATGATTCGTTTTGACGAGTCCAACAGATTCGTGTATTGAAAAAGACAACTCCCGCATTAGGAATTTCTCCTGTGTCGCGAGGGACTTTACAAACATACAAATAACGGACACAAAGAACCGACGGGAATCGAACCCACGACCTATGGCATAGCAGTCAGGGTCACTAACCACTATGCCAACAAGCCAGTCCATTGGGCTTGGTTACCATGACCTGATGATGAAGCCAGGAAGTGAATATTGGATCTCTGTTTTACTTTTTAATTCGAATTGCCATTAAAGCGTGTGTGTTTTTTTCTGTATAATATTCCTTCTGTTTCTGCTCAAGCCAAACGATTGTACTCGTTTATTTAGAAGATTCACAGAAAGTTAACGGGAGCGTGAAGAGCGTTTATCATCTCAGTGTTTGTTGCCGTATGCGTTGCGTTAACTTCAATTTTAATATCCGGTTCTAAGAATAAGATTTCTTTAGAATATATACAATTTTCTACAGAACGTATCGTTTTGACGTTTAATAAAGAGAAAATTATTTGACTTGACGGTGTATTATTTCTATTAACAAATAATGTTATAGAATTGTTGCTTTATTTAGTCGATTTATGTTACACCACACGATTGATAAACATTCTCATTTCTGCTTCATGACCTTTCATAGAGGAACCGTCACCTATATGTATAACATGGTGTGTGAATGTTTGTGGTAGCAACAGTTCGAGTGCAGCGTGGAACACCGGCTGGGCGTGGGCTGCGTGGGCGGCGGTACGGTGTCGTGCCGCGTGTCCCTGGACCGTGGGGCGTACGTGCCCGGCGAGAGCATCGTGCTGAGCGCGCAACTCGTCAATAACTCGCGCACAACACTTAAAGCCACTCGCGCTGCCCTCACTGAGGTATGATCTGCTTAATTTTAACTGCAAACTGACTTTAAACAGTGTTTATGGTGGATGGATAAAATATTTCAAAAGTGTGGATTTAAAAAAAACAAAGATGTTGGGTTTAAAAGTCAAAACCAAAGGGTTGGGGATGGTTAAATTAAGTGGCTCTATTAAATTGGAAATAGGTACTATCTCAAGACCTATATTTAAAAATAATAAAACGATGCTCGGATTATGATGTGAAATGAATAAAAATATTAAGTGAGAAAAAGAGATGCCTTAAATGACATTTTATATGTAATGTGGATGTCACATTAGTAGAATTTTTGTTAACCTGTCACCCTAGCAGAAGCAGGCCTTGTAAAGACCACACTGTTTTTTAACATGCCGACAATAGACTGATCACCCTGGGGTTTTAATCGGTGCGATAACGACTTTGACAGAGTACTTATATTGCCAGAACAGGTATTGTTTATTACACAGAGGAACATTCGTAATAATAACTATGTTTAGTCAGACTTTACTTGACTATCTGATATCGTATTGAATTACTTTAGTTCTCGGTAACTGCCACCTAACACTTGTTAACATAATTGTAACATATTCAATGAAGCATAACTCGTAAGTAGCAAGTAGACGCTTTATAATAAAACCTCATGCATATTCCCTACGCATGTACTTACATATTAATTAGCTATGCTACGTGCAGCAAGTTACACGGAACGGAACGGAATGAGCAATAAAAACCATCAACTCCGTCTATGTAAAAATATGCCCATCAAGTTTAGCTATTAAAAAAAACTTAGTCACGACTTACCTCTTTGTCGGAAACATGACAAGCATTTATTTTGATTGTTCTTTTTTTAAAAGAAAATACAATGACCTCGTTGAGGATAGTTCTGCTGTCCATAACTTAGGTGTAACAAAAAAATATTTTAATGTTTTACTCAAAACATTAGTCGAGTGAATAGCTGTTAACTTGTTGACTACTGCTGATTATTGCATTAAAGAGCATTTAAAGAAGTGCTATAAGATTGCGTAGTTGTGATTGATTTGTTGTTTAGACATCATAGTTTTTATCTTTTACAATGTTAAGGTTGACTCATCAGTTTTTGACGCCATTTGTTGTCATGTGCCATGATCTAGCCTATTTTACTTTTTTACCAGTTGTCCAAGATGTTATTCCGTATTTTTTGCATCTGCTTGTATGAAAAAATTTAACATCACTTATCATTTACTTACAGAAAAATGTAATTTTAAGCCTATTTAGTGCCTGAGGTCTGATAATCTTATCATCATTGATACTGATTTTTCATTAATACAAAACACTAAACTACATTGTTTCATATTTTTAATTACTTACACTATTCGCGTAAACACGGCATATGGTTATGCAAAGGACATTTAAAACAATGCAAAGATTTACTTTCGAGTTCACAAAACTGAGTAACTGATTAGTAAAATAATATCTGTAGCCGTCATCAAAGCTGAACACAAATATAATTTTACACAGACCATTCAGTACTGCGCGCACGGCAAGGTGGCGGCCAAGGAGGTGCGCGAGCTGGCGGCGCTGACGCACGGCAAGACGCGCGCCGGCGCCAGCGACGTGTGGCAGCACGAGCTGCTGTACGTGCCGCCGCTGCCGCCCACCAACCTGCGCGGCTGCCACCTCATCTCCGTGCAGTACGACGTGTTTGTGAGTCATGTTCAGCATTGCTTCTCTATGCGAAGTCAAGTTCAGCATTGTGCATACAGAGACGTGTGGCTGCAGTCTTAAATCACACACAAACCGATCGATCGAATTGAATGGTGATAGTATATTCGACCATGCAAAGCTTTATCCATGTCATTAATTCGGTTAGTGGTAACGACCTGACGATGATTAATATTAACCTAATGTATTCTTGTCCCTAGTTCATAATCGAGCCAAAGAGCATAGAAAAAGAAATAAAACTTCAACTCCCTATTCTGGTCGGCACGTACCCGTTCCGTGAGGAGGGCGAGGAGCCGCAAGCGCCTACACATTATCCTAGCACGCTGCCCATCTTCAGACCCTGGTTACACGACAAGCCTGGACATTGACCGAGAGAGCTGACGTAAAGAACAATAGAAGTACCATCTGAGGACCACGAAATTGTCTCATTAACATTTAATAGATAAAAATTAAAATAGCCATTAAAAATGCATACACGCGTGGCTATTGAGACCGAACCGGTGTGATTGTACTTAACATTATGCATCGTGCATTTTCTTTCTTTTCTTTAGCATTTTGCATAACAGTCAAAACTAAACTCTTCCTGTATCGCGATGTGACGTATGTAGACATTTATTTTTTTATTAGAAAGCGAGTTACGGCGTCTCTGTTTATAGTTATAATATTTTCTTATATAGAGCAGTTATCACCTTGGTGAACTTCTGTAACAATGGTTTCATGACTACTTACCACGATAAAATCTATACCAATATTATAGAGCCAAGAGACCAATATATAAGAGTTTGGTTGAACGCGCTAATCTCAGGAACTCGTGCTTCGAATTGAAAAATTCTTTGTGTTGGATAGCCCATTTATCGAGGAAGGTTATAGGCTATATAACATCATGCTGCGACCAATAGGAGCGGAGCATCAATGAAAAATGTTGCAAAAATTTGTTAATTTTTTGGCCCGCCTTGTGTCTTGTGCAGTTTTTTGCAATTATTACAAAACTCAACAAATATCCAAAAAGCAGTTTTCGTCTATGGTTACATACTTGTATAATGTTTCTATTTTAAAATAGAAACATTATACAAGTTTTTAAAATTTTTAAGTATTTACTTTATTTTATAAGTATAGTATTCATATATATATAGAATCTAGACTCTAAAATGTCATTGAAATGAATTTGTTTTAAATTTTTATGTAGTTTTTTTGCTATGCACAACAAATATTTGGGCTCACGAATTTATTTTTTACTGCAATTCGAAGTTGGTTTGAAGTGGAGATTTATACCTATATTTTATTTTGAGAAGCAGTTTTTTTATTCGTGTTTTTTTACTCGCCATTGTACACATATAAACATGTACCTACTCTATAACTTTATATTTATTGTGACACGTAATATATTAGGAAAAAATAATTTTCAAAATTATTCACTGCCGTAGCTGTAAAATTAATCGACAATAAATGTTACTAAACTTAATTTCGTAGACACTACGCTAGATAGTCACAAAAATATAATATATCTAGGGCTGGGAACCACTTTTTGATCGACACGATAAATGAGCTGTCGAGTTCACTCCGCTATCCTGGCCTGGCAGGTGATCCGCTACGATCACTATAGCAATGTGAATATATATAAATATATGTACCTCTGTAAGTACGTTAATCTTGACAACTACAAATGTAGTGCACTGCAGTAGTGTCTCACGTAAATATATGGAGGTATTAGGAGAGGGCAATTACATGGTCATAGCGAATAAGACCTAGGGTAGGCATTTTTACTACTGCTTAAATTTTATATTTAATTCTAGTGCCATTTAATGTGTGTAACTTCGAATATAATTAAATTTATGAATGTACTTGTTAAACATTTACTTTCTATTGTGTAAGAGAACGATAACAAATGTATACGTACTAATGGAAATGTATATAACTAACCTGTGATATACCGATCCGTCCATATAATGTAGTTATATACAAAAAATATAAAGATTTACTTATAGTATATCTTTTATTTCCTACCCATAATAGTGTTGGAACGGACCCCACGCACCCGCTTGTAAACTCTGTGGTACGATTAAGCAGATTAAGAACTCTTTGGCGCGTTTCGTCTGGCTGGCGGCCCCTTGCTCCTATTTGAATTTAAGAAGTTTTAAAGGATAGAACAAAGCAAGAGAAGACAATCGTCTGTGAAGCGTCTGAAGACAGACGTCTGTGCTGAAAGCACGGAACCGCAAGATATATTGATTAATTAGTACAGTTGTTGTTATAATTATAATTTGGAGTTCAAGTAAAGTCACTGTTCTGTCCGTAATGTAATCTTTTACTTACT
Source organism: Euplagia quadripunctaria (assembly GCA_963859945.1). Classification (NCBI taxonomy): domain Eukaryota; kingdom Metazoa; phylum Arthropoda; class Insecta; order Lepidoptera; family Erebidae; genus Euplagia; species Euplagia quadripunctaria. The sequence continues at coordinate 2,778,568 of OY982561.1, read as the reverse complement.
CTTCCCTAGCAACCTACCAGCTCGCCCCTGAGCATACGACAAAATCTCACTGGCTGACAATACACAGCCAAAACCGGTGGATATGAAAGCAAATAATTTCTTAAACGGCTTCCCCTTCCGAATAACAAAGTGTAAGCCACGGGCGTAGGGGAAAAACGTCAGTTTCGAGTCAGCAACTCCGCTTTATCATAAAGAATGCAAGATTAAGATTATGATTAATTTGTATTATTAGCGCATCGTACGGCTACCAATGCAATCTCGACGCAGTATCGTATGACGTGTGGTTACGTTACGCCGAACAAGCGCGGGTAGGGTCAACGACCTCTTCCGCTCCGCACATTTTATATTATGAAATGTTTGACCATCGTTTAACAGATAACATTGCATTTTTTCGACATTATGTCGTATTTATTGATATGTTACCAAAAAATGTTAGTTTATAAGACGGAAAATTCCAACGATTTTATATAAGGAAAAATGATCTAAACATGGAATGGGAAAAAGGTTTAAAGTTGGCAACTATTTATTTCTTTCCACGTGTGGAAATCCCCAAGGGCCCTTTGCACCGTTAGGGGTTTCAGTGGAGAAATCCGCCGGAACCAAACTACCTTAAACCGCACTGTGTGTGGTGCCACTATAGGACCATAAATGAGAAAAAGTTCGGGAAAGGGAGCTCTTAACGTTTATCTGCTCAGACACTCTGTTCGGGTAAGTCTTACTCTTGCCATTGCCGAATGTCGTCTGACGTGATTAGGGGCAAAATACAAAATGCGAATTCTTGCGATACGAATTGACACTGTCTTTGTGATTTATTGTATTGACCCTAAGTCTGCCAGCGTGTAAGTGGATTAGGCCAGACGATCTCCTTACTAGGCTTAGGCTAAGCGTTAGGTACGTCGCATAGCAATGCAATAGCGTTATAGCCAAAGTCAAATACTCTACCTATGTTTATTTCATAAAACTCCTTAAAAATTGCTTGAAATTACCTTTTTTTAACTAAAAATTAAATCAATTGAGTCTCCCAGCGGGTGTTGCCGTAAGATGAACATGGATAAGACGAAGGTTATGTCGAATGTCCATGTGGTGCCTACCCCCCTTCATGGTTGAAGACTCGGTTCTTGAAGTTGTTGACGCGTATGTTTACCTGGGACAAACAGTCCAAAGAGGTCAATCGTCGAATTCATCTCCGATGGGCAGCGTTTGGGAAGCTTCGCTGCATCTTTTCATCCAAAATTCCAAAAGGTTTTCAACCGGTTGTGTGTTGCCAGGGATGACATGGATCCGAAACGCGGTCTCCTCACTATGGGATTGATAAGCAAGCTCAGAGTCGCTCAACGAGCTATGGAAAGGATAGTCGTTTTTCTCGGTGTTCGGTGTTTTCTCTGCGCGATCGAATCAGAAATGAGGAGATACGCAGACGAACGAAGGTTACCGACAGCCGAACGGAGTCAGCAAATTGAAGTGGCAATGGGGCCCGAAAAGTTCTGGAATGGAGACCGGACCGGAAAGCGCAGCGTAGGACGTCCTTTAACGCGGTGGACAGACGACCTGGTAAAGATTGCAGGACGTCGGTGGATGCAGGCCGCTTCCAACCGGCCTTCTTGGAAGTCATTAAGGGAGGCATATGTCCAACAGTGGACGTCCTATGGCTGAAAAGATGATGATGATGAATTAAAAATTATAGATCAACACTATGTCACTGCCACAAATAAATAACAAATAATACGGTGTTCCAGATAGTTAATATCGATATCTGCAAGACGCAAGTGTCGATCTATAACCGCCCGTTTCCAAATAGTTGAGCCTTATGAGAAGTAATCGGACAAACATACTCACGGCCACTTTTGTATCATTCTATTACTATTGACCATGACCTATTGTCGCAAACGTTGTGTCACTCCAGTGGCGGATTTACTAGTAGGCTGAAGCCTGAACGGCAGATTTTAGGGGCGGCAAACTTGAGGCCTACATTATTTTTTATGTATTGTCCTGGGGTATCGAATTAGATAGACCGACCGGTAGGGCGGTAAAGTTTTAATAGCCTACTGGCAGCAAATGTGTAAATTCGCCGCTGTGTCACATCCGAAATTGAAGTATTACCACATCATGTATGAGAGTTAAGTTTTCTCATGTAGCATCTTATACCACATATTATAAAACAAAGACCCCGCCGCGTCTCTCTGTCTGTCTGTTCGCGATAAACTGAAAAACTACTGAACGGATTTTCATGCGGTTTTCATCAATAGACAGAGTGATTCACGAGGAAGGTTTAGGTGTATAATTTGTTAACATTTTGTGTAAATTGAAGTATGATGATGATTATTGAAAATGTCTCTACTACCCGTGCGAAGCCGGGACGGGTTGCTAGTGTAAGATAATTCGGTGCTAGCATTACCAACACGTAGCTTTCACTTGTTTTTCAGTTTAAAATAAAACAATAATATTATTCGAAATTGTGTATTCACAAACACACTGCACTGAAATTAAGAAGTATTTCTTTTATGATTAACCCCTAGAAAGTCCCAAATATTTTTTACAAATCATCGGTACTACGTACAAACCCATAATTTAACAAAAAGTTACATGTTCACTAACCGATGCATATTACACAATATACAAATATCACATTTTCAATTACATTCATGTTTTATCCATTTCAACTTTCCAAATTGTTTTTTTTTTATTTCAATATTGTTCAATGTTATTACAATGTATAACTGTGGAAGTTAAAAATAACTCGTTTGTCTTAGATTATATACTTGTAGATGTACCCACAGAGGTATCTCATAAAACAAATAACCTAAAATAATTCGTTCTCCTATGGTAAATCATAAACAAAATAATAAAAGCTTAACTTATTGGCACCTCTATCAGTTACATGTATAGTGTTGTGTGCAAGAAACACAGGACTACGATTAGGGTGAGAATATTTTTTTCAAGTTTATGATACATTAGATAAAAACAAAACAATATAAAAAAAAAACTACAAAAACAATAATACAAAAATAATAAAAGCTTTTTATACTACTTAGCCTGCAACCAAGCACGAGGCTAAACTGATGGAAAACAGTTACCTGTGCTTATTGTTACCACTAAAGTCGTAAACAAGCAACAAAAATAGGTAACTTAAAATGAATAATAGTATCTTGTCATACCACAAGATCATGAACACGTATTTACTTTTAAGGTGTCGTAAACGGACATATGGCATGTATACATTAATCATGAAATAGTCATTTGCATATAATATTATTTAAGAGGCGCGAGATGTGTCAGGAATTCAGGATATTGGCAAATGGCGTTCTATCGTCTCTGTCTACCCCGGACTATACTACTATGTATTATTGTAGATTTGAATGACGTTAGTTCCATATTGGTATCAAGATTATATATCATGTAGTCTTAAAGAAGTTATAATTGTTATAAAATCATGTACTTTATTTAAAGACGTATCATTGTTCTGTTCATCTACAGGTATATAATCTGTTGGATATTTTTAATTCGTTTTTGTTTTAGGATCGCCACACGCCAAATAAACTTCGAGATTAATTTAAATTTTTGTAAAACCTTCACCTCTAGATTGCACATTTTTGCAGGGCTCATATGTATTGAAGAAATTATACAAATTAAATTCACCATGTATATAAAATTGTTATGTATGTAAACAACAGCCTTTATTATATTTTTAATTAGTTGTAAAATTAAACTTTGAGTACATTTATAACATAGACAACAATACCGTAAATATAGTTATCAGCATCAAACCTTGTTATATGTATAAGGTACTTACTCTCAGAGAATTCAAATAGGAAGAAATACCCCGTACGGTACTTGGTGTGTCACAACTGTGCGAATATCCGCAATGTTTACACCATTACTGTATCACGTCATCTAGAGCGCGGATATATACCAATTTTATGAAGATTTTTCGCTACAATATGACATTAAAAACACCGATCTAACCAAACCATCAATACTCAATCATCAAACGAAGGAGCTAACACAAGATAGGTACTACTATCTTCTATTACTGACTGGTCTGGAGACATATTAGGTATCACGCTCTCTAACATATCGTACATTTTGACGAATACTTTTTGAAACAACGAATCGATGTCTTACAACTTATTTGTCTATATTATAAAGTGGCTAATTTTCTTATACCTTTAAAAGTATTTAATCACGTGTTATCAATTATGCGGCAATCCATCAACAATCAGAAGGTCAAAACTTATTGATGATGAACGCTAAAACGAGGAAGCCACAGATACATCTAACTTCAACCTGTGATCAGTTCTTCACTATACCGATGTACACTATCAGCACATTGACTGCACTCTCTAGTTACCGATTATAAAAATGAATATTACTTAATGTAAATATTAAATCGACTCATGGACAAACTTGTTCTGCACTAAAAAATAAACAATGGATGATAACCTTTTCCCTTCTCTAGTAAACAGTTGAAGAACAAACTAAAACAGTGGACAGAACCAATTAGTTCTAAGTATTTGTTACTAATAGAACATATGACATAAAATTCTTAGGTTATATTTTTATGTGTGTATTGACGTGAGTGTTATGAAAGTAACATAATTTTAATTGGAGATCATGGATTAACAGTGCATTTATAACTATGTTTTAGCCGCTTTAAAGGTCTTCTGTTGGTGCTTATAAATGCACATTATTCACAAAATTGTATGTATATTTACTGCTAGACTATAACAGACTTGTGGGAGAGTATTTTTAATAAGTACACTTATAAACTATTGCCACGTTTTGTAACCAAAGCCAAGGACTGGGTAGTGTTATTTTACTTATTTGCGTTATTGTGATAATAGATAGTTTAATGAAGTTGGGCAGATTAAGACGAACATCAATTGTAGTTTTTAAACCATTATTTTTACTGCTTCAACAATGATTGGGAGTTTGATATTTTCAGATCATTTCACATAAGATTAAAGTACCTTACTCACCATCGTGCCTGACGTACGTCCCGCCAAGGCCGCGGTGCTGGACGTAGCATACACACCATCGTGCCGACGTACGTCCGCTTGAGGCCACGGTGCTGTTGCCAATGCCATTTTCCTAAATTACCCCAAAATAATCGTCAAATTTCCCAGTTTGGGAAGAAAAAACCAAGAGTCGTAATGTACTCGTAATTAATAAGGTAAAAATTCCCGATTCCCCGCATTTTACTAGCATTGATGGTCTCCCCATAAATTCCCCAATCAAATGAAATCATTTATTATTTTGCAGAAAGCACTGTTACAATGGTGTTGTCAATTGGTTTGAAATTCCCCGCATTTTGAGGAATTCCCCACAAATTGGCAATATACATGATCTAGCATGTGGTCCCCACCACTGGCTTTTACTTACTGGCTGGATGCAAAACGGGTCGTGCAGGTCCAGCAAGCAATTAATAATAATTATGACGTACGTCAAGACTATTCACGATCGTTTTTCATCGTGCATCGTGCGTGTCCTTGGCGGGACGTACGTTAGACACGATTATGAGTAAGGTACTTAAGATATTATTTCATTAGTCTATAGTAAAGATCAAACCGCGTGTGATTATATTGTAGTAACAACACAGGATTTACCATGTATGACAAAATTGTTTTAGTTTGTGTCACATTAATGACATGTTGTTTTAAATTCGTCATGTTTTAATAAAATATTTGAATAATCCTTGTTATTACATTTTTATTAGCAATGGTAATAGAGGGTTGTATGTACCGTTAGGTTAACAGTATGGTACTAGTTGGTACAGGAAATTACCTGTATAATTAATTTATCGAGGTTTGTTTTCAATTTAATTCGTGAAGTAAATCTGTGAATAAAAATTAGATAATATAAATCTTCGTTATATGAGTGAGTTTATATTGCATCAGTACCTTGTAGAAGGTAGATAATTTAAGTAGGCACATTGTAAGTTGACCGGTTTGAAGTTAGCGGTGAACGGCGTTGTAACAAAACGTTTTTGTGTTTAAAAGATGATGAGAAAAGATGTTCAGGGATAGTAGAATCGAACAATTCAAGAAATTCCAACAAAACGGGTCATTTCTCATGAGTACCTAAGTACACTTAAGTTAATATATTACAATTTTTAAAACGTATTAGGTTTTTAATGTATATAAAAAATGTTTCTACTAAGAGAAGGGTATTTGTACATCCTAGGATGTTGATTTTAGGAGGCGGTTTAAAATATGTACTCGAAAAATCGTGCCAAAACGCTTAGATACGTCACCTATCGAGCGTTCAACATTATACATTCTAATTCAACGTCGTATCGAGAATTTGTTCGGCGAGCGTCAACTAATACTTGACATTTTCTGACTTCATTAGTAAACGTGACGTCGCTCGCGAAACAGTGGGAAGTTAAGGTGTTTTACCACAAAAAGAAAAAGAACATTTTAAATTACGGAACATAAAATATGAAGTTTAACGTAAACGGTGAGGTCGGCGGTCGTACGGGGGTCGTACGGGGGGGGGGGGGGTCCTACGCCATCTTGTTGGCGAGCGCGCGGTGCAGCGCGGCGAGCTGCGCCGTCCACTTGTCCAGCGCCGCGTAGCGCGCCGCGCCGCGCGCGCTGCCCACCAGCTCCAGCACCGAGTTCACCTGGTCGATGCGCCCGCTGATCGTGCTGTAGTGCACACATCAAATATACATAATATAACCGACTAGTGACAGGGTATTACAGAAATATGTGGTCAAAGTTTAGGAGCGTTGTGCGTAGGCGACGAATGACGACTTAAAAAATTGGATTTTTAATTTATCGACCGTGACCGTCACGCTCAGATGACAGACGTGTCAGTTATGTTTTCACTTCTAACGTGCAGTCCTACGACTGACAGTTTTTTTGTTTTTTTCTTCGAAAAATGCTCTATCTAATGTAGGTCTACATTTCTAAACAACACATTATGCCCTTCCATCCATCCTGTCAATATCGATGATTTTGTTTTTTTATTATTTTTTATACAAACTTTTTGCAGAAAAATCTGAACATTCCATCCACATTAATGGTATTAAAATACCTATAATTTATTTATATCAGCCCTCTTTCAAACGAAATATTAACTTTACCAGTCAATTTTCAAATTTTTCAGTTTCCAAATAAAATTTCTGTATAAAAAATTACGAATTCTCAAAATATTATTAGCATTTTACGTTATTCACGAGGTCTACTATACGACCCTAAAATAGGACCACAAGTTTCTGTAACACTGTATATATATATACACACACACAAACGCACGCATGCACGCCCGCACACACACACACACACACACCCTGTATAGCACTAAGTTATCCGCCAAAGGACTTAAAAAAAGCACCCAGTTGTTACTTAAAATATTTAGTAGAAACTATAATTATGCAGATATTAAACTACTGCAATACCCTTTTAATTTTTTTTCGTCATTTATACTATTATTTTTACTTTATTTATCTATGTTGTCGCCTTTGTTATATATAATTGCGCCTATACATTTACATATATAAATAATACTCACTTATCTAAAATACATGTAACCAATAGATTCTCAACTTCCTTTTCATCAATATTCAGCTCCTTAGAAATAAATGGTATGTGGATCCTAGTGTATGGGCCGATCAGTTTAATGAGCACTTGAGTCCTAATATTCCTTAACAAGTCTTCTATATGCTCTCTGATGAAGGGATCATCCATTATATTGTTCCTATTATGTTTGAGTATTGACTCGAAGTCGTTTATGTCATTATTTTGGTATGCCATCACAAGGTTGGTCATGGCTAAAATCTCGGGGTCGTTTTTATAAGGTTTCGCTTCTTGCGAATCAAATGGGTTGATGCCAGATTTCATGAGCCTGAAAAATGAAAAGATCATAGTGTTTTAAACAAAATTTATTCCAGTCAAGAACCGTGAAATGAGATTCTGAATGTGAACAATAAATAATCACAAGTAATACCTACATTTGTCTTTAACTAATTAACAAATAGTGAATGGTCAGCACAGAACCAGAAACGATACAAATACAAAGCATTAATAACCGTTATTACTAACTAGCTGACCCGACAAGTTTGTCTGTGTTTGTACATTTTTCCCATTTTTTGCAACATTTTTCATTGATGCTCCGCTCCTATTGGTCGTTGGCGTTGGCGTGATGTTGTATAGCCTATAGCTTGCTTCAACAAATGGGCTATCCAACATTAAAAGAATTTTTCAATTCGAACCAGTAGTTCCTGAGATTAACGCATTCAACCAAACAAACAAATAAACTCTTCAACTTTATAATATTAGTATAGATATCAGAGTGTACTCACATATTAGCTAACACTAGATACTTCAAGCAGGTGGTCCTGCGCGGACTGCCGGACTCGTCGTAGTTTTTAAATGCTTCGAAGAAGTCCGTGTGCGCCTTCTCGAACTCTCCCTCGCGCAGGTGCATCTTGCCACCGCATTCTGACACATAAATATATACTACATTAATGACTAGCTTACCAGCCTTAAGGCTCATTTTCATTGGTAATTAGATCCCGCATTCGGGATGCGAGAGATGTTTGTTCACGCATGCCAAAGGACCGCATGCAGAAACCATTTTAATTAGTCGATGGGGCCCGAATACGCAGTACGGGAGATATAAGTTTAAGCATGGTATAGGGACCGCATACGGTAACCGTTTTCATTAGTCAATGGGGCCCGCATGCAGGATGTTTGATTTTCTTCACCGCACATTTGTATAGTTACAACTCCATACAACAATTAATGTTGTGATATGTAATGGAGAAATATATATCTGTTTGGGACATACGGAAGGAGAAATTATTAGCTTCGTTGAATTAAAAGAAAAAAAGATTTTGGGTGCGAAGTTTACAAAAAAATATGACTAGAATACAAATGGAAATATTGTGTTTATATTTACATTACCTCTAATGACACCCATAATAAGTGGATGCGGTATAGCAGACTTGATGTGCAGTGACTGTTCATACAATGCCTTCAATTTCTTATTATTTTTTTGCGCTGTGTACATCTGGATCTCAAGTGCATATATCTCTAAAAGTTGTGTCCCTTTCTTCAAGTCATCCTCTCCTTCATCTGTCTATAAGAAATAGCATTATCTTTTTTTTTTAAACAAACTATATGCAATAAACGGTGGTGGTAAAAAATCTTTATAATTAAATAACAACAGCTTTTATGAATAATCCATGTGTGGGAATTTTAAATTAAGTAAGTAAACACAAAATAGAGCTTCCTGACCTAATCTGTGTTAAATTTCTATGATTGCTGTACTCTTTTCTTTATAGAACTGGCAAACAAGTACATGGATAGTCCCTCTAATGGCAAATAGTTGCTGGTGCCAGTAACGGTATAAATACTCACATCAGCATTGGTGTAACTTCTGAATTGGAGGGGGCCCATCCGATATACAATATACATATGTACATAGAGTTTTAGGAAGGTGATAGAGACCATATACAAATGTACACAGTGCTCTAGATAGGGGATGGGGGCAATAATACATGTGTATTATTGCCCCCGAATCGGGTGATATCTGTAAACTTTTAGTGGGAGAGCCATGCTTCGGCACGTATTGGCCGGCTCGACTAGAGTGATACCAAGGCCTCACAAAAAACCAGCGGTGAAGCAATGCTTACATTGCTTTTCGCTGAGTGAGTGAGGTTACCGGAGGCCCTAACCCTTCCCTCTCCCCCTACTTCCACCTTAAAGGTCGGCAACGCACTTGTGACTCTTGAGTTGCAGGTGCCCATGGGCGGCGGTATTCACTTACCATCAGGTGACCCGTCTGTTCGTTTGCCCCCTATAACATAAAAAAAAGATATGCTCATGGGCATTGAACTCTATGAAGGGGATCGGACGATATACATTTGTACATAGAGCTCTATCTATATTTCCCCCATCCCCTTGATGGGGGGAATATATATATGTTATGAACATACTGTTAAATAAATAGTCAGTAGTAACAATTCTCAATATCTACTGTGCTGTAGCTCAGAATGGTAAAGTATTACAATTTGATACCTGACAACTCTGATGTAGTTGCTTCAGAATTTTTGCTAGTTTGTTGAAGTCTCCCCTATCGTAATACAGTTTCCCAAGTTTTGTGTTGGTCTTGAACCATAGCCTGTCGTTCTTAGCGTCTTTTAGTGCCTCCAATGTGGTTTCATAGAAGTCTTGCAATAATTCCATCTAGAGAGGAAAATTAAGCTTACAGTGAAATGAAAAATGCAAATTTTATCTGCTTGATACAGGGCATCTGAGGCCAAGCCCAGATCCAGAAAGATCATGACTTCCCATGTCTTTACCCGACATCTCAAGCCAACGGGCTTCATTACCTAATTAATCACTACTCATTAGTAATAAATTTTATGTAAAGGGACTCAGTTGTCCCGGCAATAACCAGTTTGAATTACAGGTGAGCGACCCTGACTTTCTCATTCTTATAAGCAATATCCTTCTCCTTCGATTGCCTACCTATCCCTTTTAATATTCTCCCATTTTCCCACCTTTAGTTCCCAAAGTGCCCGTTGGCAGAAATTGTTATGTGAGTGGGTCTAAATTATAGTTGGCAAATACAGGTATGTGTGTATTTATGTATGTATTCTTCCAAACATTATACTTGTTCCATTTTTAAGTTTTTTTTTTTTTTTGAAGTTCTAATTCTTTTGGCGCGATGATCGTACATTTTTACGATGCGCGCGCACACCGTCACGAAAAACTGACACCCTGAAGTTAGCTAGTCAACATTTTAGTTTTTCAAAAAAAGTTACCAACTTCACGATAATGATAAAAATGGTTTTTACGTATTACTTTCGAGTATGTTTGTATAATTTGAGGTTAGTTGACGGTATGTATTATTTATGATAAGTTACTGTGATTATAAGTGATAAAAATGGTTTTCACATATTACTTTGAGTATGTTTGTAGAATTTGAGGTTAGTTGACGGTATGTATTATTTATTATGATATTTAAATAAAATGTATTTAACTAGATAAAAGTATAACTTCTTACGTGCGTACATAAGTACACACACACTTTTTTAGGGTTCCGTACCTCGAAAGGAAATAACGGAACCCTTTTAGGATCACTTTGTTGTCCATCTGTCCGAACGTCTGTCTGTCTGTCAAGACCGTTTTTCTCAGGAACGCGTGGAGGTATCAAGGTGGAATTTCTCAGGTCTACTGTCCCTTGGAGCTGTGAAAAAATAAAACTTCTAAGCCAACGCAATCAAAAGATACAGCTGTTTATGGCGCAAATTGCCGCAAATTTTCGACACTCGTAATGGAATCAAAACTTACAGGGTACTTCCCGTGAACTCAGAATCTTGAAATTTGATTCGAAACAACGTCTTATAGCACAGATAAAGGAAAAATTGCGAAAACCGTAAATTTTTAGTTACATCATATAATAAAAATATTTTACGGAACTCTCGGTGCGCGAGTCCGACTCGCACTTGGTCGGTTTTTTTTTAAATATATTTCTACTAGTTTCTTCATCATTCATTCAGATAACAGTTTTCTACAGTCATTCATTCATTCACATAAATATGTACATAAATAATTCGTGATATAAGTAAATCTATCTAAATAAATAAAAATAAAATACCAAGGTAGCACGCACATTTCTCGAGGTCGAAATGTAATCTAGGATTGAGTTGATTGACTTCTCAGAGTGGTTCCTGGTGACGGCACTCTTTATATATGTCAACAGCTGCTTGTATCTAGACATCATCTCTGGAAAGTTGCCCTGAAATGTACAAATACATGCCTTAAAAATATATATTATATCCATAGTCTCAAGGAGGCAGGGAGCTTCAAATTTCTACTTAATACAAGCTGCTGTCTAATTTGAGCTGTCTCTCTAACCGGCCGCCCATGGGCATCTGTAACTCTAGAGTCACAAGTGCGTTGCCGCCCTTTAAGGTGGGAGTATGGGAAGGATGGGAATATAGGAGAGTTAGGGCCTCCGGTAGCCTCACTCACGCGGCGAAATGCAATGCAAGCATTGCTTCACAGCCGGTTTTCTGTGAGGCCGTGGTATCGAGCGGAGTCGAGCCGGCCCATACGTGCTGAAGCATGGCTCTCCCACATAAGATACTTGAATATATAAAAAATAATAATATGTTAAGTTCTAATTTTTTCAATAATATCAACTCTACTCCTAAAGGCTACTTTCTTTATAAGCAATGTGCATGCAATGGGAGCTGTGGTCAAAAGTGGAAAAATTAATGATTATATTTATATTATTTACCTTTTAAACCAATAAATAAAATATTTTAACTGGTAAAGTATTCTTCTTATAATGAAAAAGTAATAAGTACTTAACATAGCTAGTTATAGGGTTCTTTATTTTTATAGTTTTGTCCTGTTTTTCAAAGCCTTTAGATAACTAAATTAATTTGCAGATGTACTATAGAGATAAACTGTAAGCACTAAAGTTCATCATGACATTCAAAGGCACAGTTTCCATAACAATTGCCTTTGAATTTTATCTAGTAGAAATTATACAGGGCAGCCATAGCACTCTCATTTGCCACTACCTTCTGGCTGAACTGTTACACCAGTTTTTTTTTTTTAATATAAATCTAGCATCTAAATTGAGTGACTTGGTGTTCATATAATTTTTAAAAGAAGTACAAAACCAACTTCAATGCGCCGAAACCATGATAAAATGTAATAAGCTGTATTCATCATCACCCATCGAGGTGGAATATTTTCTTCAAATTTAAATAGGAACAAACTTGAGTACAATTAATGAAAAAACTAGTTATTAAACCAAATGGTAACCATTTAGCGTAACATATACAACAATTATTCTTTGGAGAACCTCCTTCTTTTTGAAGTTGGTTAAAAGAATTTAACGCAAGTTGCTTGTCTGTACTCCCATGTCAACCATGACACGGGACTTAAACAGCAGTGTTGGAAAAAATATATACAAACCAATTTAAAATTAATTTTGATCATCTGTTTGAGTGCCTTAAAACCCCACTCGCCCTTGTCACCACCTTCGAGTTCAAGCACTTTCTGAAAGCTAAGTAAAGCAGCTTGAGGCTCATCTTCTTTCAGGGCCTTACTATTGTAGTACTGATTCTCCAAATCCACATCTGGCTCCGAGTTACTGTCTTCTGAGTATTCCTACAAATAAATATCCAATATTACAGGATATACGGAACTTAGTGAGCGTAAAATGATGACTTTTGGCATATTGAAAAAGAGGTTATAATTTTTTTTACCATGTTTTCTTTAAACAAGCTATTAAAATTACGGAAAAATCATTACATTCAAGACAAAATAAGACAACAGAATGTTGTGACCTGAACAAGAGAAAACTAAAATCGGTAAAATGTCAAGCACAATATTGTCAAACATGATGTCCAAACAATTCACTTACTAAACCATAATCTTCTTCTTCCTCGCACATATAATCGTCATCATTGTCAGACATTTTCATTAAGTTTCTTAGTTATTTGTTCATAAAATTACAATCCACAATATTTATCAAATCCCAATTTGCCCAAAATGACACTGACATAATATCGGCAATCATACGATTGACAAACCTGACAAAGCCTTAGTGAAGGCACAGAGTATATTAATTACATTACAAAAAATTACAGAGTTCTCTATATTTTCACCGTAGTTTTATATTCTGTTGAAAATTAATTATTACTTTGAATGATTAATTGTTTTTCTTGATATTATCACTTTTATATTATTGTTTTTAATTATCAAACCAACACTAAATTTAAATGACGTGACAAAAGACAGAACATGTGACGTCATCATTTACCTACCCTTATCCCAATGTTATTTGGGGTCGGCGAAATATGTTGTCTTCTTTCATTTTACTAAAAGATTATTTGGAGTTCGATTTACTCTTTTTATTGTAAGGGCCAATTTTGATTATTTGGCTTAGTCGCGGTTACCAACTTGGCGTTTGGTTTTACCACCTCCTTATCTCTTTGTACCAAGGGCGAACCCATTTATCGAAACCACCCATTGATATATAAAAACCTTAGATACACAATCTACGTCAAAAACCGTCGTCACCAAATGAGCACCCACCGAGCTGTTTGGGTGTGCTGTCAACACGCCACAGTGGTTGTTTAAAAATTTAAAAATTTCACGTAAGGGGTGCTAAACATGGACGGAGTTTAATATTTTCGATAACCTAAAATGTAATTGACATCACTATATAATATTACTAATTATTACGGCTAAAGACATCGTAAAATATTTTTTTAGGTAAATTCGCAATTACCAGCTACATTTTAACTCGCCTTAATTCAATAAACACTTACTTTACGTTTTCATCATATTATTATATCATTCTAATAAGTAAAATGTGATTTGTTCGTGTTATACGTCGACTTTGTTCTAAATTTAATGGAGACGCTGTTAGTCTTTCAAAATATATAAGTATATTTTTTATTAATTTGCAAAGATAATCATCGTTATTTTTATACAGAGGTATTTACACTAAGTAATATCGTTTAACGCAATGTAATATTTAATTGATTTAGTTTTGATTTTATAGTCAATCTAAGGGGTGCTGATAGTAGGAATTAGGATGTATAATTATTTAATAAATCTTTCTCAAAACCAGCTTTAAGGGCAATCTTAACTGATAATGACTCGATCTTAAAATAAAGAACTTAAGTCGTGGCTATTTTGACCGAATGAATGTACGCTTCATTTTACTTTTGTTAAGCGTGTATGTCTTTGTGGCATTTCGTTGTACAAATTAAAATAAAACGTTCAAGTATCGGGCAAGAAAAAACGAAAAGTAAAGTTAAAGTCAAAATCTTTATTGCATTCATGTGTATGCTTGTATTTGACAATATTTTTGACTTGACAAAAATAAATATCCATCGAAAAGAAAATTATATAATAAGCTCAATTAATTTCAAGAGAATTAGTAACATCTACGTGTTTCTGAATTATCGCAAACTGAATTAAGCTTTTTTCTTAGATGTCTAGAACATCTACGAGACTGTGTATCTAAATTTTACTTATAATCCAAAGGCTAGTCATATATCTACTTAAAATATAATTTGATGATTAAATTTAGTTACCTACTTTTTATTGTAGTTGAAGGAATGAATATAAATGTGTAAATGTTAATTTCTATTTTATTTTTAATTCTAAACCTATTTACGGATGAAGTACAAATAAACAAGTGATCATAAACACATGACACATTTAAAAAAGAAAGTCAATTTAAACAAATATAAAAACAAATGTGACTCTACTCATTTCTTGTCCTTACAAGTGGCCGTTTGCCGTTTATCATAACATTTTTTGTATTTTCGGACAGTTTTGAAAATACAACTTTACAACACACGCTTATGGATGATGAATTTACCTTAATGTATGTTAATATCAAAACTATAACTGTCATATTTATACTTATGTATAATTTGAGACAGTTTTAAGCATAAACTTAGTATTAGTATACTAAGTTTATGGTTTTAAGGGCAACTTTTGAATGGGACTGTGTATCGCTCGCGTTCAACCCGACGTTCAACGACCACAAGCCCGGGCACAAGTATGTCAACAGGCTGTTTGTGCATGCTTGCGTGAATAAGTAAGTGCGCAGGCTGCGTGCCAGGCTGGGTCCCGGTCTGCATGCCAGGCTGCCCGACGTGCGTGTGAACACATCACATCAGTGTATAAAGTTGCATCCATGACTTTTGTAAAAAAGATGCAGATTTCTAATAGGTCTGCTCATTTTACGCAAACGAGCTGCATAATTTGCTCATTATTTTTATGAAATTTAGAATTAGGTTGGAACAAACTAAAAAAAAATTAAACGCTAGAATGCCACTAAATTATTTCAGGAACGGGCAGCTCTGAGCTACTATCCAATAGACTAGGGCTTGTAATATATATTATCCATAGGGCTTACAGTAGTTAATTTCCGAAGTACTACTGCAAATTGCAGTTAAACAATTTCGTGTTGTGCGTAGAGGGCATTTGTAAGGACTTTGCTCTTCGTAGTCGGCCCCTTATGATTGAGGATCGTGGTCATCATTGGGAGGTCTACATCTGCAGTGGACTATTTGTCTCCATCAGCTTCTGTACATCGCATCCCTGATGGTCTTGTGGAGCTTGGTGGCAGGTGAGTCCTATATTTGGTCTGTCCATCGGGTTAGTGATAGGCCTCTCGATCGTTTACAGTCAGTGTTACAAATCACAATAAGTTTTTCCAGATTCCCATCGCTTTTCCGTACTACATGAAATTCCGAAATAAAACGCTGGTGACATTTAGTAGATAAACGTGTCTTCACATTCAGCTGTGAGAGGATCGACATGATTGTGCACTTGGCGGTCCAGGGTATTCGGAACATTCGCCTCCAGTACCACATTTCAAACGCATCAATCCTTTGTCTCTCTCGAGCTAATAATCATCCTGTTACATATTACACATCTCTTTCTCGAGCTAAATCAAGTACAACTTGTACCAAAGTTCGAATCTAGACTACTCATAAACATACATACACTTTTTTTTGTTAATATATCTAAGTATTGTACATAAAACACCCATGTCATGCATACAATATCGCAACACCCGACGTAGCAGCTTTCCCTTAACACAACTGTATCGAGTCCTCATTTCTAATTCGACGGGTAATTTGAGATTATGAGATCATAAGACAATTGTCACTCCAGATGAGTTGACAAAACGTTGAAAGACTTCGAGTTGTTTTATCCGATTGGGGTTGGCAATTGAACTTAGGGTCTTCTACAATCGAATTTGCAAAGTTCAAATTTAATTGAAATGCCAGGCCGGCAGAGCGATTCAAAACAAAGTTGAAAGTCTGCGTACTAAAGCTGATTACGTACTTTAGTACAAGTAAAGAACTAGGTATTTTCAGTTTTTATTTTAACATTTTTGAACGAGTATGTAAGTTCGGATATAAAATAAGGGGAACGGTCAGTTTTCATCTATTTTCACAAATATCTTTGAAACAATTATTGTAGTCGTTGGTACAATGAAAGAGTCACTGGGTCGGTTAAAATGAACATTTAACTAATTATGTTAGGAACAAAGCCGTGTTGCAGTCCTCGGGTGGTAAATATTTTGTTTTCTTCTTTTTACAAAACAAAAAGAATGTTAGGAAATAGCCCTAAAGAAAAATGTTAGCAGGATGAAAGTAATTATTATAGGTTCCCCTGTATCGACCGAGCGCACGCACGCAAAAATAGAGTAATAGGCACATGAATTATTGGTAATTAAATATTCAGATTAATTAATTCTTTAAAAAAAGACAACTCTAACGTCGCGGCGTCGTCGGCGTCTTCAGAACAGATAAGAGTATACGCGATATAAAGAGAGGCATCTTCTAGGTGAATATAACTGTAGGTAATTAGCGCTGTGTGACCTAAATTGCGACTTTATTGTGTCAGAACAAGAGTCGCTATTTATTTAAATGATTTGGCGGAGTGGGATTATTATGTATTCTCTGGTATGCCGCTTGAAATAAAGCTCGATTAAAAATTGTTATATTATTATAACAAAATCCCCAGCATATACCACAGATTATAAACATTTCTTGGGATAGCATACCTGAATTAATTATAATCATTCAGATAGTCTTGAATTCGCGTAGGAACGCCAAAAAATCTGAAAGCATTAATTTTTCAAGTATGAAGAAAAAAATCCTCTCACACTAGTCTAGGGTTTACACTATGTATTTGAAGGACAACCGCTAAATAGAACTTTTAAGATGGAATGAAAACGAGTTTCCTCAAAAGGTACACTTTTTAATGCGAATTTATAAAATACTCGTCAATCTGAAAAAAATGTTCAAATTAATATTTAAAATATTTATCGCAGCGCATAGCAAATTTCCGAGTGCATTTATTTCTGACTAGAATTAGGTATATTTTATTAATGTGATTCCTGAATATTTATCATTATAATATTATTTAAATCAGGAAAACTATGTGCCTATAGCCATAAGTTTATTACTCTTTTAAATCAACTGTAAATAAGAAACTGTAAGTAGTATACTAAGTATAGGTACAGATACTAAATTTATGGAATAATCACAAACATGTTAATTATTTTTATTTAATTGACCACCATTGTAACCTTAAACTAAAATAATTATATTATACTGAAAATTGTAACCTACTATAAGTTGACTCTCAATTCTCATCATGCACTTCAGAATAAAAGGTATTTATAGAAGGGAAATCGTATAGTTAGTGAAAGAATGTACAGTACAGTAATTTTCGGATATTTTCTCAAAACAGCCAATTTTTCGTAAAAAATAAGTTTTAAATTTCGCAACAAAACCAACAGTTCATTTATGACGATGGTTTCTTATTCTGATTGGTCAATGTAAAAACCAATAGTAAGCGTGATAAAGTCATGAAAATTTGGCGGGTAAACTATCTATAGCCAAAATTTTATTACTTCTTCATTTTTAGAAATAATGTCAACAGAGAAGTGCGAAGTATTGCATATCAAATATAGAATATATAAAATTTATAATAAAAGTTTTAGAATCATTAAGAAATTTAATATTTTCGAAACCGTTATGTGAAATAGCGCCTTTTATGTAATTATTTCTGATTGGTCAGTTAGAAAGTAAATATTTCCATTTGACTTCGTCGTTCCGAAGCGTTCTCTGGATATTTTAGTGAAGTAATATCCTCACAAATCAACTGCATATTCATTTACTTTTTTACTTAAACTCTAATTTAATTATTTCATAGTGTTATTAAAATAATCGTAAATATTTTATTTATTTTTATTTAATTGACTAATCACCATTGTAAGTTTCTTTAGATAGACTCTGAATTCTCATCATGCACTTCGGAATAAAAGGTTATTTGCAGGAGGGAAATCGTTGGATCTCAAAATAGCTTGGTTGGTGTAGTTAATTAGTTCGTTTGCATTAGTGGAAAAGTTCGTGCTCCTTTCGATTGAATTAGTATCATAGTTGGTAAGAAATAATTGTCTTAGAATCCACAATAACACGTCGAAATGGCTCCTGTCGTCGGTAAGGAAAACTTAGTCAATGATTTCAACAATGTTCATCTGAAGGTTAGTTTTAAAGAAAAAAAATACTGCTTCGCGCTAATAGCCAGGCTTACTAATAGATTTAT
Organism: Euplagia quadripunctaria; assembly: GCA_963859945.1. NCBI lineage: Eukaryota > Metazoa > Arthropoda > Insecta > Lepidoptera > Erebidae > Euplagia > Euplagia quadripunctaria. The sequence continues at coordinate 2,759,444 of OY982561.1, read as the reverse complement.
TCTTTATCGTTGTTTTTCATTACAGTCGCCAGTTAAAAATAATGTTTTGGCCACTCGCAACGAAAATCTACAAGAACCTACTATGGAGGTGGAAAATGATAACAATCAGGTGGTAGAGTTCGATCCACAGTTAGAACCTTTACTAAGAGACAACCCACGACGCTTCGTTATATTTCCAATAGAATACCCTGATATATGGGATATGTACAAGAAAGCTGAGGCTTCGTTTTGGACGGTAGAAGAAGTGGATCTGTCAAAGGTATTTCTATTAAATGTACTTCTGATTTACCTAGAACCGTAGATACGTTTTTATCTTTAATTTCTGAGATTATGTTGTATAAGAGCATTTCAACAACAACAACATTCTTGCCATTGTTGTATAGGAGTGATAATTCCAAATTGAGTATTTTGCTAATGTAAATTCTGTAGACTAAAGCTACAAAACTTAATGTTTTTCTTAATACAATATCATGAACTAATCTCACTTTGTACCTACTTAAAAAGCATAACTATATGACACTAAAATTTACAAAATTAATTTAAAATGAAAAACTTAATTCTAATACAAGACACTTATATTGGGGTAAACATTCTTAAACTTATGCTACAAATGACATAATTCAGTGAAGAAACAAGTTTTTTTATTCAAGATATTTATAAGTTATAGGCCTTTGATTTTGATTAATATTTCATCCAGGACTTGGTGGACTGGGCGACCCTCAAAGACAGTGAGAAGCACTTCATCAAGCATGTACTAGCTTTCTTTGCTGCATCAGATGGTATTGTGAATGAAAATTTAGTTGAGAGGTTCTCACAGGAAGTGCAGGTGACAGAGGCAAGGTGTTTCTATGGCTTTCAAATAGCCATTGAGAATGTTCACTCGGAAATGTATTCAATGCTTATTGATACCTATGTCAGAGATCCACAGGAGAGGTAAGAAAGACATGATCACTATATTTTATTTCAAATTAAGTACTCATACCTTGTTACAAGCTCTCTTGAAATCAAATTAGGCACTAAATATATCATATTATTATGTTTCAAATAAAAATTTAGATTGTTTTTGTTAAACATTGATAAAGAATTACCTCATAAACCTACTCATGCATTGTATGTATTTATTTGTGCAGTGTGTAATATTGTTTTTTAAACATTACATAAATAATATATATTTGTCTTATCCCTGTCAACCATTATGGCTATAATAATGAAAATATTACATTATTATAGTATACTTTATAGGATTTCTTATCAAAATTTACAATTTAAGGAGGATAATGCCAAAAATGTATTCAATTTAATATTCTATTTCAGCCTATTAATATCTTTTTGTTATAGTTGATAGATTTCCTTTAATATATTATTGTGACTAAATGGTTTTTACATATTTGTGTTTTTCCTTATCAGGGACTTCCTGTTTAACGCAATTGAAACACTTCCATGCGTAAAGAGGAAGGCTGACTGGGCATTACAGTGGATCTCAAGTAAGACAGCCACATTCGGAGAACGCATTATAGCTTTTGCTGCTGTTGAGGGAATATTCTTCTCAGGCAGTTTTGCCTCAATATTTTGGCTGAAGAAGCGGGGGTTGATGCCTGGATTGACATTCAGCAATGAACTTATATCAAGAGATGAGGTTTGTTTAGGTGTACATATAAGTTATTAACATAAAATATTGTAATCTACAAACATAAATTCCTATCATGATAAGCCTGTGTGTGATTTGATAGCAAATAAGTGTTCAGACAGATTGTGTCATATATAACTTGTCCACCTTTATTTTCTCTGCTAACTTATCTATGATAGTCTGTAATAACTAGGGTGTGGCTGTATGTGATACTTCTATATCACTATTAGATAGCTCTTATGACTAGGGTAACTAATCTTTTTTTTGTTTATTTGATACCTAAATAAATTAAGTATTTTTGCAGGGATTACACTGTGACTTCGCATGCCTGATGTTCAAGCACCTGATTCAGAAGCCCTCCAAAGATTGTGTCCTTCAAATTATTAAGGATGCTGTGGTGATTGAGCAGGAGTTTCTTACAGATGCCTTACCTGTCCGACTACTTGGTATGAACTGTGAACTAATGTCGCAGTACATTGAGTTCGTAGCAGACAGACTGCTCCTTGAACTCATAGGGGAGAAGGTAAGAAGGTTTACGTTCCTCTCAGATTTGTGTTTTTTACAAATTACTACAGAAGTGTAATTCATTCTCTTTTGTACACAGCACTACAACACTAAGAACCCATTCGACTTCATGAATCTTATCTCTTTGGAAGGTAAAACAAACTTCTTTGAAAAGAAAGTTGCTGAGTACCAGAAGTGTGGAGTGATGGGCAATCAAATAGACAATGTATTCACATTAGACGCGGAGTTCTAAGCTGCCTTGCCTAGCAATATGTACATATTTTTCTATGCACTCTATACAGTGTTTAGTGAGTGTAAATAAGTGATATTTACTTATTTCTGAAAGTCTTGCAGATAACAATTTACCTAACATATATTTGTATGTTAAATCAAATTTGCCTTATTTCTATAATTTGACTATATTGATAAGATGTCAACTAATTTCTCCTTGAACAATACATGCTTATAAACAGTTCTTTAGCTACTGCCGCAAAAAACGGTATTACATAAGAGCACAGTAGGAAATTGCTATTTTATTTGACAAAATAATTAAAACTAAGCAAAATAATTTAAAATATGTAACTTGATGACATTATATTATCTCCCCATTGGTGTAGTAAGATATTACCTAATTTTTTACTAATAAAACTGAATTTGCTAGCTTAGAATTTGTTGTGACATCAGTAATGTTAAAATATTCGGAAGGTTCGTGGTAAAGTTAGTGCCACTAGATAGTACGACTATATAGCTTTGGCTTCGCTTGCTAGTACTTATTTATGTTTTTTGCGCGATCCCTAATTAAATCCCTGAACATCAGATATCTGCCAGTGATAGTCCCGTGGGAATCGGTCCACCCATTCCTGAAATAAAGCAGAACAATCAGTTGGACAAAAAAAGTTTTTTTTTTTTTTGTATAAGTACCATGTAAACATTCAGATGCATTTAGTAAACAGCTGTTGTTGTAATATTACTAACAGGCACTCTCAATCTCAATTATATATAAGTATAGATATGATCTTTCATTTTCAATATTGTAAATATTTGCTATACATATATATTTTTAGTGCATTTAGCTACCAGCTACCTTCAGTAATTTGTCTTTGATGAAATCTGTGATAAATAATGTTAGAACTTTAGATATTCTTTTCATAAGTAAGTAAGACTTGACGAAGACTCAGACCATTTGCTGAGGACACGTATATTTTGTGACGAAGTGGTTATATTGGAATTTTGGAGTTGTCTCTATTACAGATTTATTGTGTCTACTCTGCTTTTACACTGCATACATATAACACGCACTGGTAACTATTTTAGTATTCTTCTCCAAAATAAATGTCACGTCAGCACGTGCGTCACCTAATATGCCCATGTACGGTACTGGGGAAAACTGATAAAACAATAATAATACAAAAGTATCGAAACTATCGGTGGTGTGTTTATTAAAAAGAGACGCAGAATAACTAAATGCCTTAGAAAACTACATATTTTGCTTCAGCTGAATATAGGCCTATAATAGCAACGATACTATTAAAAAAAAAAGGAGACATGACCACTTGCTCACTACTACAAAATATTTTTCTTGAAGTACGATATGTATTTTATTTTTGTACTTAATAATAGTGGCAGTGATGAGAATAAACCTTTAATAATGATTAACGAGTATTAAAGTTTTTTATGAATGAAAATTATATAACATTGACATCTTACTTATTAATTAAGTCCATGTTGCATTTCTTTTCCACTACATTATATCTTTAATTGTTTAGTGAGTATGTATTATAAATGTGACCATTATTAATAAAATTAGCCTTCCTAATATGTGTTATTTCTTTTAATCTCTTTACTATCTTTATTTGTTGTGCCTCAGTGCTTTATCAGGGTGTCTATATTCTGGAAAGTCAGGGAAGCTAAGGGTGGTCAGTGAAATAGAGGAGTGACCTGGAAAGTCGGGGAAAAATTGATGTTTTAAATTGAAACTTACCAGTGATTGTAAAGTGAGGGATATAAATTAATTCAAGCCTTAGTCTGAACTTTATTCCAGACCAGCATTTTTTCCCACGTTTAAAGTGATCTACATTGTGACATCGTTTTTGGTCATAATTAGATTACTTTTTAGTTTTCTTTTAAATGGAGTGGAGTGAAATGTTAACGCAATCAAAAGATACGACCATTTAAGATTTAGATTTAACCAAATTCGAACATTTCGCAAGTAAAACAAAACTAATACTTCCCATTGACCTAGAAAATCATGAAAATCGGTAAGAAGCAAGATCTATGTACATTGAATAAAGTTTGGCTAGTTCAAACTAAGTAGGTTAAATGATGTCCCGGATAATTCGGGATTAGCACACTAAAATGTGCTGCAAATCATTTTCACTCAGTAATATGGGCAGTAGTTGTGTAGCTCCTGAGTGAGTGATCTAAAAGATATACCTATACACTCAATCAACACAACGTATCACTCACACTAGCTCACTGAGCTAAACCAATGCCACAGTACCTATATGTAGGTATATACAGTATTGGGACTCGGCCCTTTCCTTAAAATAATTACCTACAGCCGGACGGTACGTAAACACGCGATAGGGCTGTCCATAATTTCGTCTACCTACTTGAGTTTGTCTAGTTTTGTGATTGTAAATATTATAATTTATTTTTTATTATAAAATATGGAAATTCGTTGTGTAAGAAATGAGTAGTAGGTAGGTACCTACCATTTTTTACTTTCATAATCATTTCATAATGATATTTCGTCTAATTCAATAATATATATAAGTAAATAGATAGCTTAGCCTAGGAAACTACCTACTAGTGTTTTTAACGCGAGCGTGGGTAAGTCACTCGTGTGTCACTTTCGTCACCCTATCTACTTATTTATTTATTAATCCAGGTATTTTACTCGGTGGAAAAGCGAAATACCTACCTATTAAAAAAGAAACAAATTACATACAGGTACATAGATAATATTTTATAGTCTTAACTTTTGGAGTTTCCAGGTAATTTAAAAAATGTTATCTCTGGGTGCGTTTTTGAAGAATTCAAGCGACCAAAAACAGCAAAATTTAGTCTATAATTTCTATTTGCCATATTAAGTACTTAAGTATTTGTATTTATTTCAATGAAATACGCAAATCGCAAGCTTACTGCTTAAAAAACTACCACTACGTTCGTTCGTCACTGCAGAGCAGTCGCGACTGTTTGTGCACCGAGTGTATATCGAACGCAAGGCGTGTAGGTATGTCTCGCGATCCGACCGTTTGTATGAAGATACCATACTGTATATACATTATACTGTGCCAATGCTCCGGGCGCTCCATCTCTTTGTTTCATGGACGAGCGAGAGACGGATGGATACCTACTAAACAATGAGTGAGTGTGATATATGCATTGCATAGCCGGCTGACGAGAATGAAAGTACAGTAGGTATACGTGTACGGTATACGCTAATTTCGTATCGATGTAACAATGATGTCAGGGAAAAATATACATTACTAGCAGCGCCCCGCGGTTTCAGCCGCGTAAGTCCCGACCCCGTGGGAATATCGATATAAAAAGTAGCCTATGTATTAATCCAGGTCTCCAGCTATCTACATACCAACTTTCATCGCAATCGGTTCAGTGGTTTTTGCGTGAAAGAGAAACAAACTTCTATCCATCCACAACTCAACTTTCACATTTATAATATTAGTCGGATTACATATTTTATAGGTATGTATTTTATTAAATTATCATACATAGGTAATTATTTGTCATGCTGTTATATCCCTAAATCGAATTCGTGGAATTTTGTAAATGGGGCCTCGCCCCAGTCGTCATTTACCGACAGGGGATGACAACGCGCAACGTGGCTATAGTGCTGCTGTGACTAAGTAATTTGAAATAGGTAAGTGAATTATATTTTGTTATTCTTTTGTCTGCTCTTGGGTTGCTTAGTAGGTAACTACTGTGCAATCGTCATTATTTTAGGAAATAAGACTAAATTGAATAAAACATCATGCTGTAAGTGATATTTAATTGTCAAAGAAATAGGATATTAAACACTTAAACAGTAATCATTAGTTGGCTAACGATACGATACGTCAGATTTCGCCCTGGCCAATACTTTTGAATTAGCGAGGCGATCCGAAGTAAAATACTTGTGCAATCGTCTTGTTCCTAATAGTTTCTAACGGATTGTCCGGGTCTCCTCAGCTTAAGTAGTTTACGATTCGACGTGTAGACAGTTTTGATTGATGACTAACCCACCGACTATGTGAAAAAATATACCAATTTCACTATTGTTATGTATTACACTTTTGTAGGTAATGTGCTCTCACTTCTATTTACATACCTACTGTCTTTCACACGACGTCAAAGAAAATATCTGTTCCACTTTTGCATGATATTGAATGAATTCGAGATATGGATTGGCATTGACAGTGTTGATTGACTGTCGCTCTGCAATCTCTGTTACTTTCCCCACCTGGCTTACTGGACACTATCTAAAAAGAAACATTATGTCTTTATGTGGTTACAATAAGAATAAAAACTTTAAACAAAAAATTAAACCATCGAAAGAAGAAACAGAGAAGCGAAAAATAAAGTTGTTAGCCTAGCTAAACTCCTACACTAATGTAAATAACTAAATAATTACAAGTTCGGCGCCAAACATAGAAACAAGCTAATTAATCGTAAAAAAAGTGATTTCAAATTTAATTGTCGAAGTCTTCAATCGATATAACAAACCACAACCACAATATTTTTGCACATAAATGTAACTTCCCTCCAATAGCTTCCTGCAGCTGTCCCATCATTAATCGTACTCAATGTATAAAATACCTTGGAATCGAAATAGACGCTAACTTAACCTTCGCAAGCCACATACGTACATTATCACAAAGAATACGTAAACTAGCATATATCTTTAAAGAGCTCCGTGATGTAGCAGGGAAACAAACAATAAGGATGGTTTATGACGCTATGGTGCAATCTATTTTGAGCTTTTGTATTACTACGTGGGGAGGTGTAAATCCAATAAGATAATCTTAGAAAGAGCCCAGAGGATGATATTAAAAGTAAGTACATCTAAGCCTCGATTATTCCCTACTAACAAACTTTATGAAGAAACTCAGGTATTGACTGTACGACAACTATAAATAATGTTAACCGTCCTTCACAAACACTCAAATTTATCTCCAGATAGAATAAACCGCATCGCCAAATCCCGGAGACACTATGCAATATGTGCTGCACTTTGCAACTAATACTGCCTTTGCACAAATATTTTACATGTTCCGAGGACCTGAGTTGTTTAATAAAATAAATAAATTAATGCCCATAGTAAACTGTTCGAAGATAGAATGCAAAACAAAAATACAAAAGTTACTTACTACTCAATCTAAACTATTTAAAAACCGAAAATTTACTAGAGGTAGTAGCGTAATCTATGATAATAAAAACAATAATAATATATATATACACACACGCACAAACACGCGCACACACACACACACACACACACGCATGCACACATAAATATCCAAGCTTAAACACAGCTTTGACATCACTGTAACATAAATATTGGGGGGCCTGAAGTTCTAAAATATAGGCCAAGGCTTAGTTTAGACTCCAGATCTCCCACAAATTACAAATTAAGGTAAACCTGTCAACCTAAATATTAAGACTTGTGTAATTTGTGGAGATGAATAAAAACATATTATTATTATAAAAAAAAAAATATTGGTCACCCGTCTGCTCATTTGCTACTGCCCTACCCTTAAAAATTGGTTGTCTGTAAAGTCATAACGTCGTAAGAAAACAGTGGAAGAGAGATAGATGTGTCACAAGTCGAACGCTGAGGCCGATCTTGCCTCTCTATCGTTTGTTCCGCGCTCTCGCTTGCACGCTCGGCTCAGGCGGAACGTGACGATGAGTCATGCTCTTTCATGAGTGCAGCCGCCGTTATCGATTTATAAGACCTTATTACGTCAAAAAAAATTGTTACTTCCCTAGGTATCTATTCATTGTTATTTGTTATAAATATTTAAACAACAGATATTCGACAATCTTTTGTTAGGTTTAAAGTACTCATTAATATGAAGTAATAAGAACAAACACGAGACAGCTGCTGTAAACCGTTGAGGAGTTCCCTTAACTGGTTTCCGCATCCATCATCAAATAAACTACAGGTCTCCGTCATGTTGTGTCATTGGAACTATGTATATATGCCAAACAAAATCAGTTCACAGATGTAAAGTCGACGGGTGAATTATTCGTCCCCTAATTTTTCTATCCTTAGGCTTTAAACATTAAATAATACCAACTTCAAAGTATAATCCTTTTCAATAAAATAAGAATTATTGAAATCGAACAAGTCTGTAAAAAGTTATGCGTCATACATGAAAAAAAAACAAAGAGAAATATACGGTTTGACGTCGCCGTCGTTAAAAATGAGATGATGTAATTCGATTCGTTGTCTCTAGCATCGTGCGGGCCTGTCTACTGCCTAGCTACAGTGAAAATATAAACACAAAAATTGATTTTATCACCAAGTATCAGTGCTTTGTACTACTTATACTTGACGATAAAAGAACAGTCAGTCGTAGGACTGCACGTCAGAAGTGAAAACATAAATTCATAATGTATTTGCATATACATACACACACAAACACATATGTGTGTATATAATTAGGTTAAAAATAAAAAGTAGGTACATAATAACATACCTATCTAAATGTATACATAGGGTACACTGGAAGTTCTGCGCTCCTGGCCGCTCATAAATGTTTGAATTTGGAATGTTATATTTTTTTAAATATAAAAAACTCGGCTCCGTCTTACGAATTTTCGATCAGGTCACGTGTCCTAACGCGAGTTTAACATTTTTTACCAATCCCAAAAATGTTATTGATTTTGTTTTATGATTTACTGTGGCAGGTTGCAGTAATGAAGGTTATTGCCTATTTATTAACCGACCACTATTTTTTATTCCTAGATGTATTACATATTATAATATATGTATACAAAAGTATGTAATTTAAGGACACAACTCGCATTAAATAACGCGCCGAACCGGGACATGTCCCGATGTACCGGGATGTATGGAAATCCTACTCTATTGACATGATTGATGGTTATGAGAATATGATTGATGATCTGAATTCGACGTCTTTCATCTATCAATCATAATGACTGAACTGAACTTGCCGAGCATGGCAAATCGTCAATCACCGTCAGTCAGTGCGCGAACGGCGATGGAGTCGGCCGTATATGATATGGAAAACGACACGAAGCACTCGCGCAGCCCCTCACCTCCGCTCCCGCCTAATGTGCTTGAACCGGAAAGAGATTTTATTCTTACATTTGAAAATCTCACCGAGTTGTGGGACACTTCGAATCCGCAATACGCAAATAAATATAAAAGGTATATGTTCAAGTTTAATAACCTAACTTAATGTATTTTATTTAATCTCTACATAGTATAAAACAAAGTCGCTTCCCGCCGTCTGTGTACGCTTAGATCTTTTAAACTACGCAACAGATTTTAATGCGGTTTGCACCAATAGACTGAGTGAATCAATAGGAAGGTTTATACGTATGGTTTAATATTGTATGACGATAGTTGTTCACCACATAAGTATCTACATTGCACCCGTGCGAAGATACCCCGGGTTGCTAGTAATCAATACGGCGCAGTGAATCATCTAGTACAAGCTAAAGCTAGGTAGACAAAAGTCAATTCAAAGAATCGATTCGTTTAGCTGGAGGGGTGAACAAAAATACTTGTTAGAAATGAGGGACCAACGTTACTAGTGTAAGGCAGGGTGTACTGTATCTATAGAGGTGTGAGGTCTACAGAGATGCAGAGTAAAACTTCTGATTTGTTGTAGAATACGAATATATTTATAATAAACTTAGCCTAGTTATATGTACAGATTCAGTCACACAAGTAGTGTACTTACATTAAAACAGCTTACGTTTACGAATTAGCCAATCACAGAAAAGTACAAAAATAATGTAGTTAGACGCAAGTCGCTTCACATAAAATATCAAAGTTCGGCCGTATCGTAGTTTAGACTGAAAGCCGACCCCAACTTAGTTGGGAAAAGACGCGGAGGATGATGATGCAAGCTCGGGTGCGCGCGGTCGACGCACGCGTTTCACATAAATACAGGACAGGTGACCAGTTTGCGCTCGGCGCGGCGGTATGCGGTTGTATGTGACGTTTTATGTATTGCAGCTACACTAGTATTCTTTAAAAATAATAAAAAGAACTTTCCATAGTCTATAGGCGAGTATATAAGCGAAGCGTTAGCGTTGAGGTAAGACCTGCCGTATAAAGGTCCCTGCGTCTCGGTATCTTAGTTTGGGGAACTTGATGCAGGTATAGTGACCTTGATCATAATAACGATTACGTTGGTGGGGTGGGGCAGTATGAACTATAAACAAGCAACGTAGTTGTGAGGAGTCCATAAGCGTCGATTCTAGGTATAATATTTTGGCACACTTTCAGACTCAGAGTGCATGACTAACCGGTTGAAATGTAGTGATAAAGTAACTCCATTTCTGAAACATATTTAGTTGCGATTTTGTAGTAGGTAGATGCAATAAAATCATAGACGATTTAAAGTGAAGGATATTTCCCATGCTGTGATGGATTTCATATAAAAGGGTAAGTACTTTTTAAAATTTACTTTAAAAGAACTACTTAAAACTTCTATTCTTTTTTCTATTAAATTTTTCAACGTACACAGTTTTTATTATCCACATGAATCCAGATGATTTCTAATATTGTTTAGGTCGCTATTATAATATGTATATTCTAGGATCTAGGCTACTTAATGAAAATAAAAATATATTTATTATAAAATTGAATTTCCACCCATAGTTGCCCGATTTTTTAAATTATTTTTTCAGATCGCGCATGTGGTGTATATTCGCACCCGCATCCGCAATCGCAGAGCTTCCGCATCGATTTGGAGATCTGTATCCGCTGATGTTCATGCAGAAAAAAAAATGAAGTGGGTGGGGCCGGCGACTGGTGTGTGATGTGTGTATACGCGGGCTGATTTTTTTTTTTAAAAGGCAACTCCCGCATTGGGAATGACTCCTGTGTCGCGGGGGACTTTACAAACATACAAACAACAGACACAATGAACACCACCACCACACCACCACTAACCACTAGGCCAACAGGCCAGTCGTTGACCAATATGAGCGAAGATTTCGGTGGCGAGATCAAACAAACACAAAAATTTCCTTTCGCGAATATGACTCCTGATTCACAGAGGTATTTATAATTGAAAATTTTTATCCTGAAGTGCCAGCGAGATGATCATGGCTGCTCAAATAGCAAATAGATTATCGGGTCATAGAAAAGTTGCTACTTTGCTTAGGAAGTGTTCAGGATCTTCAGAAAAAAACTGTTGATGGTATTTGTGGTTGCTGGTAGCTGAGCAGTGATGAGTCATTAGCTTATTACGTAGATGCCAAGTACATCAGTCACTCTTATAAACAGACGCAAGAGTGGTCATCTTATCAAGCCTATTTAAGTTCAAAAGATTGTGTTACCCGTCAGATGAACATCATTTTGTAACAGAAATACGTGCGGAAATTAAACTTCAATCCATACTGGATAAAACTGCTTAACGTTTAATTGAAGATCACTTAGTACCTGATTCGTCTGATTGTGAGATTGATTACGAATCATGTGATGATGGTTATTATTCGAATAAAAACTTTCATGAGTGGTATTCATATTAATTAGGATATTCGGTTTTACTTCACTACATATTATAAAACAAAGTCCCCCGCCGCGTCTGTCTGTCTGTCTGTATGTTCGCGATAAATGGAAAAACTACTGAACGGATTTTCATGCGGTTTTCACCAATGGATAGAGTGATTCAAGAGGAAGGTTTATATGTAGTATACATGCATATTATTGTAAAGAAAGTCGAGAAGTTCAAAGATTTGTAATGTCATGTCGTAACAAACATATTTTTGTGCGCTTACATTGCAAACGCTGGCTAAACCTTACGAGATAGATCAAATTAATGTACTACGGAATTGTATATCTTAAAAAGATCAATAAAAAAGTCCGCGATGGTATATGTTTATCTGCTAAGGATAACCCACAGTAACCATTTTTATCTTTTACATATTACAAAAAAATTAGGGGTTATTTATCAAACTATTTTAAACAATACAGTATTATTCCTTATCCAATTAAATACATTAGGTACGTTGTGCATTTCATGTAGATCAAAATTGCCCTTTACAGCATATAATAAAAATGAATATCTTAGAAGATATCAGAGATTTAAAAAGCGGAGGCAGAGCGGTTGGCGGGCCGAACCGATTTTGATAATTCTTTTTTGTTAGATGGGGTACCTCAAGGGTGGTCCCATATCAAGGAAGTCAGGATCTGATGATGGGATCCTGATAAAATTGAGAGAATTCCTCGAAAATTGTAGGAACGAATAGTGTTTCTATTTACTTTTCATTACTTTATGGGGTTTTTGCGTTGAGAATCATCATCATATCATGTAGCTGAGCTAATGATGAAAAAAAATCATATTATAAAAATCTTCACTACATATCACTAAATATTGTAAAACAAATTCCCCCGCCGCGTCTGTCTGTCTGTTCGCGATAAACTGAAAAACTACTGAACGGATTTTCATGCGGCTTTCACTAATAGACAGAGTGATTCATGAGGCAGGTTTAGGTGTATAATTTGTACCCGTGCGAAAACGGGGCGGGTTGCTAGTACATGTATATTTCAGGGATGTCCGACTAGCTTCGGAACCGACGGGTTTTTGAAATTACGGAAGGACGCCTCACTCTTTCAGCGAGGGGTGAATAAAGTGATAGTATAAGTATTCAACGAGTTTCTAAACAATCAATAAATGCGTATTTAATTATTAAAGAAAACAAAAAAAGTCATTGTTCATAACCAGAATAAGCAATTCGTAGAATAAAATGTTTTTGTCCACGTACCTACTTGTCTTATGCTAGGCGACTCGCTGAGCGGCGCATAATGGGGCATTGAAACAAAAAAGTTGGCCAAAACCCGATAGCAAGTCACGAAATAAGTATACATAGTAACAAGTATCTTTAGAAAGAGACAGAAATAACAGAGTCTTTAACAATAGTTATAGGTAAGTACCTAAGGGCCACGCCCTCCCGCGCTGCACATTCCGGATTCGGAAGTTGTTGTTTTTTGTAAGATACTCAAGCGCTTTAAAATTGTGGTTAAATCAGCTGTGATTTTTAGAAAGACACTTTTGTGTTGGATTCTGAGGAACCAGGTATGTACTTGATATTTAATCATCACTTTGATACATAACTTAATTAGAATTGGTTCTAAATGTGCTAAAAAGTGACATGAAAAAGTTTTATGAATTGAACAAGTAATTATGAGTTTTAAAATGGTTCTAATCCTGCCGATTATGTTGTAATTCGAGTTGGCTGCCGATTTGCGCCTATTATTTTTTTAAAGCGTATTTAAGAGAAGGTACCTGGAGTATTGTAATAAATTATTTAACACTTATTTAGCATATCGTTTTGTTCCTAGGTCCTTCTGGAATCGGATAACTCGAAATCAATTGTATCAACTTATGGAAGGTACAACAATTAATAAAAAACTAAATTATTTTAGAAAACAAGTTGATACTCGAACAATGATAATGATGATGAGCAAAAAGCTAATGTAAATAAAACACAAACTGTCCCTATTCAAACATTAATTCACGAATAAGTGGCTTGCTGCGCATTAAACATAACTTAAAAAGAAAACAATAAAGATTGGCTAGGCGGCATCATATTGCTATCTGCTATAAACGAATGAAAGTAGAAACTTAATTTCTGAAGAGGTTATTGGCACCGTTTCAGGTCCCGGTCACCCACAAAAATCGTTTAAATTAGTCAAGTGAGGTCAAGAAGCGGTGTACCTAAATGAAAAAACTTCGTAGCTCAAACGAATTGGCTGTCTTGTAAAGCTCATGCATCTGTGGTTACGAACGAGCTCCAGAAGAAACCTACATGAGCCAGAAAATATAGGGAAGCATATAAAAGAAGCAATCAAGGTCAACAAATCCCACTAACTACCTTCCGTACGAACATTATTGATTATAGCCGATGCAAACCTCACCAGAGAACAATACAATATCCGAGAAACGAATAAAAGCTATTACCTGCGTAATTCTGTGTTGCAAGAGGAAAAAAAAGGGATTTACCCTCCCGCCGAAGCCTATAGAGTAACCGCATAATGTTGAACGCATTTAGGAGAAGATGCTATGAATAAAATTGCATTTGCAATCGCAAATGCATTGAAAATGAAGTTAAGAATTTTCAGCTATTATGTAATAAACCTTTTGCTATCCTGCGAAGCCACTAACGAAAATTTAGATTTAGGTTCAGGTGGTGATTCTGATTATCAAAATCTTTTATTTCAATTAAACCCATTATAGGTATTTTTGAACTGTCAGGAGTATAGTAGTCAGTCAGACTAACTCAGTCGTGAAGCTAGTTGCATAGATTAAAAAATATTATTATTACCCTATTTTGTGTTTTATTGCAAACTTGGTCATTTTTGAATAAGGATAATGTTCTAAAAGTTATCTTTAATCATATTCAATGTATAAATAATTATGGCCAACTTTGACGTTCAAATACCTAACCCACTGTGCGGCGGTAGACAGTCAAGTGAAATAAATTTATTTTTATTATACGTGGATATTCTATTTAAAAGGATATGATTTGTTAGTCTTTTGCTCTTAGGTTCGACTAACGTCTGCGATGAGTGTTGATGACTTCGCCAAACATTGACTTATAGCACTTAAAACACTCATCATAAACGTAAAACTTATTCTAGGAGGACTTATTGTCTCATTAATAGGTGTGGTATTGGTGAAGGGCTCTGTTTCCGCATTTCGACTCATAGACGGTCCATTACGTGTAATAATAGGTGTGGTATTTTGATCAATTAAAAATGACCCTCGAGGCAACTTAAGAACACTATTTCTGACGACCCCGCCTTGAAGAAAAACTAACGTTATTGAAGCTATTTAACTGTGGGAGAGCCATACTTCGGCAGGTATGGGCCGGCTTAGTGAAGCAATGATTGAGGCCCTACCCTTTCACTCTAGCCCTACCCGCACTCTCCCTCTTCCCCCCAGTCCCGTTCTCCCACCTTAAAGGCCAGCAACGCACTTGTGACTCTTGAGTTGCAGGTGCCCATGGGCGGCGGTAGTCGCTTACCATCAGGTGACATAGCTGCTCGTTTGTCCAATTCCCATAAAAAAACCAATCCGAGACATTGCGGCATTTCTGACCTGTTTTCTGTCCAAAGGGCTGCCCTCTCACTACCAAACTTTTGTGTATCTTAAGACTGTCCACCCCCCAACGAATCCAAAGGTAGCAAACCTTTAGGTGCCCCGCATCGTAATTTTATAGACGTTTTCTTCCTCGCAGCCCCGAACAATCATCGTTCCTATCCCGGTAGTGGCCAAGGTCGAATAGTGGAAAGCGGCTCAAAATGTGGGCAACTCCCTGAAAGTATCAGCAGCTCTTTTACACAATAACTCCGTTGGTGTTTAGAAAAGCACCCCAAACAAGTTGTAGGGACATATTTCTTAAAAAAAAACCGGGCAAATGCGAGTCTTACTAACGTACCAAGGGTTTCGTAAGCAAACAAAATTGTATGTGTAGATAGATAGTCCACGTCGGGAATCGATCCTTAGGGGCCATCCATAAATTACGTCACACGTTAAGGGGGGGGGGGGGGCGTCAACGAAGTCTTACATTGTGTGACAAGGGGTGGGGGTCATAAGCTTCGTGACGTCACACGTCGAAATCTAAAGTATTAAACACAAAATAATACCTGTAAACGAAAGTCTAGACACGTTATTGTACCTTTATTAAAAAAAAATATATTTAGAACTTGTCTTTTCAGTTCTTTTTGTAAAATTGAAAAATATTACACACTAGGGAGGGGGGGTCCTACAAATGTACCTACCACCTGTGACAAGCACGGGGGGTCCAAAAATCATGAAATTCGTGTGACGTAATTTATGGATGGCCCCTTAAAGATTTGAAGATTTTTACACGACTGCCCTAAAAAGAAGTGTAATATTTCAGGGTTCATGTATGTATGTACGTAGGTAAATTTTCCAACCGCAAAGTATTATAGACGCAAAGTAAATCATAATTGTCATCGCAAAAGATTTTTTTTATCTGATAAAACAACAAATTACCGGCTTTCGGATGTTTTCTATACTTGTGCTTATACCTTGCTTTTTGAATATATGGCTAAAATAGTCATATCTTTTGATTGCGTTGACTTGGAAGCTTGATTTTTTTCAGCTTCAAGGGACCGCAGACAAGTATTTGATATTAATTTCAACTTGATAGCCTCTCCCCCCCTCCCCACGAGTTCCTGAGAAAAACGGTCTTGACAGACAGATGGACAACGAAGTGATGATGATAAGTGATAAGTGTTCCCTTTTTCCTTTTGAAGAAAGGAACCCTAAAAACTATATTCTGTTCGCAAGGGATAGAAAAATAACTTTTATGCAAGCTTCTCTTCCCAGGCTTATTAAAAGATTTAAGTAATTATATGGGTACTTGTTAATATAATTAAAAAAAAAAATTGTGCATTAGGTACTAATTTATCAATTTTATTTTAGAAATGAGAATTTGGCAAAGCTGTTACCAATTTTAAGAAAGATAAAACCAAATGCCTGCCTAGAGGACGTCAAAAAGAAAATAAATAGCATCAGATCCAATTATCGCAGAGAACTAAAAAAAATTGCTGCATCCAATGAATTTGGAGCTGACACTTACACGCCCAAAATATGGTACTTCCCATATATGCACTTCTTGAGAAGATTAGAACAAGAACCGGACCCGACAAAACAAGAAGACCACCTTACTTCACCAAGTTCGAAGGTATTTCACTTTTCTATTATCTATAATGCCCACTTGAGATGTAAGTATAGAATGACCTAACACCCTTGTTTTTTCAGCCATATTTGACTGACCCTTAATGAATCCTGTAAAATGTGTGACGTCCATTGCAACAAATAAAAGTTACCCTATGATATTATTTTAAATTAATAGAACAACTCAAATAACATTTTGTTCACAGGTTGAAATAGAAATACAACACGATGATCAATCAATGATGGCTCCTCAAAAAAGAAGGTCATTTTCAGTGAACCGAAAAATGAAAAAGAAAAATATCAATCACGGTGATTTGGTGGACGGCTCCTGCCCATGTCATGCCTTTAGCCAATCGATTCACATAGCAATAGAATGGTCTAATACTTTAGACAAGCTCGATCCGCTTCAACGTCTTTACGCCAAAAAAGCCATAAACGACATTCTTTTTGAAGCAGAGCTCGGCAATTTAAATAAAGTTTAAGTATAAGGACCCGATTCCGACTCACCTTAACAAATAGAACGAGTGAGAAACCCTTATATTTTACTTATTAATTTTTTCATATACCCTCCCCAAGTCATTATTCTCTCAGATCTCTTCTTTCTTCACGCTCACTTCTAGCTTTGCAAAAGGGCCTCGCGAGTTTTATTACTTCTTCTTTGAACTTCTTTTAATTCTGAATTTTACATCAATCGTCCTTAAATAACATCCACATATTTTCCATGATAAATCGGCATTATAGGTACGTATAGTGTGTAGGTAAGGAAGTCCTTCAAGACGCCTGTAGAAAACATGAATGTAACGTAAACATATTAATTGTGTCGCGTAACTTCAAACGTAGGTAAATCCATTTTATGTCATTTCGAGATATTGGTAAAAAATCAATTCTTATCAAGATTTAGATTTTTATGGGAAAAATTAAATTACATTTGAGGAAATAAGTAGTAAATAATTGAATTCTGTAATCAAAATATAAATACACATCCCAGAAAACAAGAAAAATGCGTATTTACTTTGGAGTTACCCTTGTTCGTTAGAACAGGGTGAGATTTAGGAATTTTTGAAAAAGCAAGGCGAGGAGTTAACTATGTACCTTAGTTGGGGATTCAATTTTTATAAAGTTTCACCATTTAAGTACCATTAAATTTAATGTAAATTTAATTAAACACGTAAAATCCGGGAGATGTGATGAGAAACTTTTGACGTGTCTAAGTCAACTGACGGCCATGTTGCATAAATGGAGCTTGCTCATTGGTTCAAATGGATTTGCCTTCATCAGGTAAAAAGGTCCTAATGGATTAGACTTGGTTTGATATAATTTGCAGATTTTATTTGCATTTTTCTTCAAATTTAAAGGGGTTTAGCTTCATTTGGTAAGATAGGTAAAAATAAATATTTTTAAGCAATCTCGGCGTACCAGAATGTCAAATATTGTATTTTATGGATTTACCCACATTTGATGTTACGCGACACAATTTATGATCGATCTCAAATATTTCATTCAAATGTCAACGTTAATTTTGTTGCGGTTCTGGTAATGTAATGTTTTAGGTTCCACCTAGTCCATCTAAGATATGTTTTTTTTTTTATGGGTTAGGGGGCAAACGAGCAGATGGTAAGTGACTACCGCCGCCCACGGACACTTGCAACTCAAGAATCACAAGTGCGTTGCCGGCCTTTAAGGTGGGAGTAGGAGGAGAGGAGAGATGGAGAGACCTCCGGTAACCTCATTCTCTCGGGGAAACACAAGTGGGTTGTGCCAAGCATTGCTTCACGCCGGTATTCTGTGAAGTCGTGGTATCACTCCGGTCGAGCCGGCCCGTACGTACCGAAGCATGGCTCGGCTCGTTCCCAAAGCTCCAAGATTCTATTATTCGTATATTCTATTCCCACCAGCTCCAAAAATATAAAAATCTACATAATTAAATGTTATTTAATTTCCATACATTTATTTATACATAGATTCCGAATGGCTCCAAGAGTTTTTTGAATATTTTTTTTGTTTCTTCCCATGAAATTATTCGGTACAGTCACCTACAAAGGTTCAGGTAAAAATTATAAATAAGTAGGTACTTATTATGTATTATTTCATGCAATAGAATACAATGAAAGAGAAAAGGTAATAAAAGAACACTAGAATCTTGGAGCTCATGGAGCCGTAGGGAAAGAAAATAATAATTATTTAAAAAAACCTTGGAGCCGTTGGGAATCTCTCTGTGAACTTAAAATTTTTGAGAACAATAGGATTTTGGAGCTTTGGGAATGAGCCCATGAGCAATGGAGCCCTCTCCCACGAACAAATGTTTGATAAGGCGAGAGCTATTCAAGATGGCTTCGGTGGCTGGTTCTTTTGTTTAGCGTTAGGGAAACGTATCCCTGATGCTACGTTAAAGAACTTAAAGAGTATTTGAACCTGATTCCGCAAGACTTACCTACACGATTTTTACTTCAAGCTTGAGTCGGAAATGCAGGAATAGAAGACATCTTAAAGGTTTTTAGGTTTTTCAGATGAGTCTGATTGAAGTAAGTAGTTGAATTAGATTGAAATTAATTAATTTTCAGTACTCGGTATAGGTAATTTTAACATTTACATGTTGTGTAGCTAAGTAATAATAATACTTAATTAAAATTGTATTTAAATTTTTTAGTAAATGTATAAAATATTTATGAGTTTTTTTATGCCAACTATTAAATTATACTAAGGTGATAACTGGGACCACCCATACTCAAATACTTTTGCTATAAGGAACACATGAGTTTTTTAAATATTATTTAATGTTAGTATCTAATAGTTTTCACAATCATCATTATCATCACCATCATCTGCCTACCCTTATCCCAATTTTATTTGGGGTCGGCGCAATATGTTTTATTCTTCCACTCTATTCTAAAGGCGAAATTACACTTGGTCGTTAGCTCGTATTTGGGTGCACGAAAGACGTTACTCGAATTCGGGCACCCGATTCATTAATTACATTGTTTTGATCGAATTCGGTCACTGGAATACGGGCAAACGACTCTGCGCCCGCGTTCGGGGAGGTACGTGCCTGCAGACGCCATGTCATCCGCCATTTTGTGCTTCGATCGATTCACGGCGTCCGGTATTCTGATTCGGGTAACCAAAACGAAAGCTGGACTGGATTGGACGAAGACGGGCGTACTCGACTCCGTTCATTTACACTTAGTCGTTTGTCCGAATTCCATAGGCAATCAAATACGAGCTAACGACCAAGTGTAATTGCGCCATTACATTCTTCATTTCACTGCTTATTTCCTTTTTAGGTATATCTTCTTTCACACAGTCTGTCCATATTTTCTTTGTTCGTCTCTTGTACCTGTCAACTTCCATAGGTAGGTACATTAAACTCTCATTATATTTTGCTCATCGCCCCGCATCACTTGTACATACCATGATATTTGCTCCTCAACTTTGCATCCACTGGTGCTACTTTCATGCTGCCTCTAGTATATTCATTCCTCACCTTGTCCATCCAAGTCACACCACACATCCATCTAAACAATTGCATTTCAGCTACGTGCAGCCGTCTCTCATCCGTTATCTTTGTGGGTCAACTTTCAGATCCGGTAACGGCAGGTCTGATGATCGTCTTATAGATCTCTCTTTAATTTAACAGGAAACTTGGGATTGTTCACGTGCACAAATTGTTCCAGTTACCTGCGCTGCCTGACCCTGTATCGATACTTTACAATAATAATTATACCTATTTGTATACCTACATACTAAAAAGTATTTAGTTTGTAGTCTTTGTACACTGTTTTAAACGTCGTAACGTCACGTCGGGGTCACCACTGTGGTATATGGGTCACTATCTACTGTGTATATCGCATGTACGGAGAGCGCATGTGAGGAAAATAATATTCGAGGTTACCAAAAAATATACTTTATTCTTACTGAGGGATTACAAACAGTGGTGTAACAATAGGGTGGCAGAGCAGGCAAAATGCCACGGGCCCCCGCTCGATCGGACCCTGGGCACCAAAGGCCCTGAACACAGGAAGCACTAATTACAAAATATATTAATGCATTAGCCTCGGGCCTCAGATGGTATAGTTACGCCACTGATTACAAAGCACAAGTAACGAGAATCCAACAACGATTGGCTTGCTCCAATGCATCGCCACACGTTACACAACACTCAGTAATCTGCATCAGCATTACCCCTACCACCTACCTACCCTTACGAAGTAATTATCATCTTATCTGTGCCCCTACACTTCTACACAAAATTTAGAGAACTGGAGATCGCCTTGTGGTCGAATTTTGACCTTAAGTTTCTTTAAGTTGAAGAAAATTGAGCATAAAATCGGTTCCCGTGGCATAAATATAAATTTCCATGCGAACGAAGTTGCGGGCAACAACTAGTTTAACATTATTATATTTATTTTATTAAAACAAAACATTTATATTTCGAATATTTCGGTCACACTCAAATACACACTTGCATCACAAACTATTACGTTTATTATTTTATTAAACAAACACAAAAAAAAGTTTTAGTTTAAAAAATACTAAACATTTTATTTCTTCATTCAACTTTAGGTACAAACATCTTTTTTCTTATGGCGGCAGTAGGTACAGTGATTGATCGTTGCGTGATATTGATTGCCCAAAATGTGGAAAGGTATTCATCGCACAGCCATCAATCATGACTGACATGACATACTTTTGAGTGAACGTGTAATGACAAGGTACATTTTTTTGGGGACGGTACATTTTTTGGGTACCCCTTGTCTTTTACAGTACCCCTGACAACATTGAGATTGACGCTTGCATGAGCGTGTAATGGACACCATAGTATTCCAAATTTCACGTTCCTCCGTTCTCGAATATTTTCCTAAAAATGCATTCAAAGAATACTCCTCACATAATTGATATTTAGAAATGTAGATACTCTTTTTTCTGAAAACAATCATTACATTGTATGTGTTGTTTCTTTCTTGCATAAGTACTGTAAGCCAATTAAGCCCAGTCTACATAAAAATAAAGTACATAGTTAAAAGAAATTGATTAGAGCCAAGCCAAATTTTATTCATTTACCTATTAATTATAGAAGGGAATAATAGACTACAATCTTAACAAATATTGTAAGCGCACTCGCTTACAATATTTGTAACCGACTGTTTACCACTGTAAACAATCGGTTTTTGATAGGACAGCGTGATGGACAGAGAGAGAGAACATTGTATATTTAAACAGATGTTTTTAGTTTTACACCTTAAAATATAAGGAAAACCTCAATCCTCACACCCTCATTTGTAAGTAGGCGAGAAACTCTCTAATCTCTCTAAAAGTCTTTAAAAAGTATGAGGATCTAACCGTGGCAGAGCGGGCAAAATGCCGGGGCCCCCAGATTGATGTGGTAAAAACAATCGATCGATGTGTGTGTTGGCCCCTAAGGGAGGGCCCCATCTGATGAATTAGCCACGGGCCTTAGATGGTATAGTTACGCCACTGGGATCTAATCTGGTAGATAACCGATAGGTACGACAGCGTATGGGACTCCGCGGTAGAACTCACTCAGAGGTCGTTGGTACTATTCCTGCTCAGTGCAAATATATGGGCACGGCCCAAGTATTTGTACTTATATAAGTAGGTAGGTGCAGTAAGTCACAGACTAACGATGTTTTCTTTAATATACCTGCTTAAAATACTATACGTAACAGTACCTGCGTGTCGAAGGCAAGCGATGAGATTGAGATCTTAGCGATCTAACCCATGGGCTTCTTTTATGAAAAGAATAGAATAGAATAAACTGTATTGTACAACAAAATATTTTTGAAGTGAAAACTTCTTTGGGCTGGTTTGTGCACTTTTGAGAAAAAGCACTGACCACGTGACCGTCACGCTAATAATACATATGTAGATCCACTAAAGGGGCTAATCTAAACATTGAGTTCTGTCAGTTCCTTATTAATTGATGTCACCAACCTGCTAATGTGACGTTTTAAGTTCGTCGGTCCGTTTAAGTTTTTACTTCCATCGGCAGTACCATGACTGCCTATGTTTTACATGGTATAGGTACATTTAGTGAATATGTACAAAGGGCGGCCTTTTCTCTAAAAGCAATTTCTTACAGGCAACCTTTTTTGGCTGCTGTAAATGCAAACTGCGACAACCAGGTGTCACCGATTTCAATGCACCGAAATTTTGATAAACCTAAATTTTACAAGAGATGTAATTATATTTTTTTCAAACAAGTCAATAAAACAAAGAATGATTGAAATCTGTTCACAGTGGGAGACGATATCACGCCACATTTACACTTTTTTTATCGTGTGGAAACCTCCACGGGTCATCACCTCACCGGATCCAAGGGTAAAGTCTCAACAAACATTTTATAGGTTGCCACGACGTGCCAAATCTAACTTTTGGTTCCATAAGCTGGTCACAAATACGTTGCTGTCACGTCGACACGACCGAGAAAAGGCCCATTTTATACGAATCAGTCTCGTAATAGAGTCGCGAAGTGGTTGCATTAATCACTAAATAGTCATGTAGTGGTCGCGTAGATGTCGTGAAAGCCCAAATAAAAGTCTTCTCATCGAGTAATGGTGTTTATTATAACCGCTTCACGGCATTTTATCGAATTACATATGTATATGTGCTATCGCGACTTTTATGAGGGATTTTAATTGACTGTGACGATCAATTTTATATTGTAATAAATTATTTTCATTGTCAGTATCCATTTTGTATATTTATGTATAGCTATTAGTATCTCCAAAACTAAAGTGTCCTGTACATTAATCTGTTGGGAAATTAATTTTATCGAGTAATATGAGCAAGTTTTATCTATAAAAAGAACGCGCCTTATATATTCTTTAAATTAAGCAATATTTTCACAAATATTTTTAACGAACGTGCTAACAGTTACCTTTTTACGACTTAGAGTTCAAGACACGACACGAAACGTCTAAACAACTTATTCATTCTGTGCACTTGGTATATGTCAGCCATTAACGTAATTAGGGTTCATTTATAGATTTCGTGTAAAAAATCAATTGCCCAGCTTTTTTATTAATTTTAACGTCATACAGTTATTTTTAGAATCATAAAATAATGTTTGGTTACTGAATTTTTATACACTAATACGACATCCAGTCACTGTAAAGTTATATAATAGTTATCAAATTGATTGAAAATCATTTAAGAGTGCATTTTGTCACTCTTACACGACCATCACATAAAAGTAGTTCCCGCGACTCTAATACGATTAATAACGGTGTAAAAGTTGTATAGGCGTTACTAAGACGACAGCACTGGTTATACCGCTAAAAGTTGTTTATAGTCATATACGACAGGTTGTATAGAAGTCGAATAAGATGTCTAATACGACTAAAAAGTCGTATAAAGTTATGAGACACTAAGCCGTATTACATAATGAAATTACTTAGTTGCGACGTTTATAGCACTTCGAGTAGCGTTAGTTTCACTAATGCGACTAAAATTTTGTTGGGGTGGTACGTCGGCAATCCACATGGTATTCCGTCATAAGTGAGTCTATTGCAGGGCACCCGGGATGCGAGAGAGTGCTTGTCTTCTTCCGTTTCCGTTCCGCCGCCTCTTTAGTTAACATCACCTCCTCGCAAAACAAGACGGTTGAATCCCACGCACTGTCACTTTGGACCATGTACAGAACCACGCTGGGCACTCCACAGTGCGCAGTGTTCTCGCGACAGTCTCCGCAGTGTTCCACAGGCTTTTGCTCCCAGCCTATACGACACCGGTACTTACCGCGCCTCAATTTCTTGATCTAGTGTCACCTTGCGCCCTCCTAGATTGGTATAATGGCACCTCAACGTTCCATGTGACAGAATCGGCTAGGAGATTCGCTGCTTCGAAGGATATCGTGCGGTATCCTCTTATGACTCTGACGTGCGGGCCATCAAGGAGTCCGCCCATATTGGGGCACCATATAAGGTCAAAAAATTGTTAAATTTGTAACTTCGTTTGTTAAAGTCTATTTTAAGTATGTTTAAAAATTAGGCTTAATTTTTTAATTTTTATTTTTCGCTTTTGAGGGTCGGTTTGTAGTTTGTCTAAGTTACTATAGCTTAATGTGAACTGCTCATCACTTTTTACAAAATATGGGTTTTCCCGATCAGGGACGTTAATTGTAGAGGAATTCTTATTTACTTCCCCATCAGCGCCATTTCACCATATGCATCGTGACCAATGTTAATTTACTTATCAACCACATAAAAGTAATAGAAACTCAACACGTGAAATACTTATTATTGAGTATTTCCATTGTCAATCTATGGTCTTCATTATCTGTTCCACTCATAAACTTAGTATACTATGGTTCCACTACACCAAATACTCCGGTGTGTCTATAATATTTGAAGTTCGCTCGATTTCTCTAGGATCCCATCATCAGATTCTGACCTGATGGCAATAGGACCAACTAGAAAGTATAGGTACCTTTACAAACAAAAAATATTTTTTTAAATCGGTCCAGCCGTCTTCGAGTAATCCGGTAACGTACAAAAAAAATATTGGTTCAGAATTTTAACTTTGACACATTTATTATTTCTCTATTTTCCTTCTCTTGACCTTGACAATGGTTCATATACAAAGAGGCCAGGGAGTCCTGCTTTCGAAGAGTCACTTACCGGGTTATAAGCAACAAAACACTCTCGTACTTCGACTTCTTCTTCATTAGTGTCACGTCAGTAGTACAGTCCAACATGATAGAGAAGTATTTAGACGACTACGTAAGTATTTACAATAGACATCAGCCTGACAGCAGATTATAAGCCTGCCCCATCGTCAATGCCCACATTATGATCGTAGATTAGAGTACGATCTTAATTTGGACTATAATCACTATTCACGATTTTAGTAAAGAGTGGATGACAGGTGCCTGGTGGTAATGTTTTGGTTGATTTCGGCACCCCCGGCATGATGGCACCCGGTGAGATCGCACTGCTCTAGGGTAGGCCTGGCATCACTTAAATTGCCGACGCCGGACAAAAACTTAAAAAAATCTGGACTTATAGGTGAAATTGAGATTCTTTCCCGGACACCTTAAAAAAACGCCGATTCCATTTAAATTTTTAGCTTGTTAACGATTCATCAAACAATTATAATTGTCCCTTGGCACAGAGTGGCCGGGTTTTACCCGGATGCTTTTTGAAAACCCCACCCGGACGCTCCCCGGATGCCCTCTAAACTAGGACAAATCCGGGAAAACCCGGACGGATGGCAGCCCTACTCTAGGGCCGCCCCAATATGGTATCTTTTGATGGTAGCATAGATCTTTTGATGGTAGCATAGATATTTAATAAAACGCATCTGGATCATCTCAATACGATCTATGAATTTAAAATAGCAAGGGCTCCACACCTGCGATGCATCCTCAAGATGACTGCGGACATACCTACAATACAAAATTTTTAGTATCTTCACTTTAGTAAAGCCTTTAGACATTCTCATGACAAACCCAAGGCTTTGGAAGCTTTTTAACAATTACTTCGATCTGTGCGTCAAACAGTAATTTTGAATCGTGAAACACGCCAAGATCTCGCACAGAGTTTGACCTAGATAATGTTTGGCCTCCTAATGTGTACTTTGCGTCAATGATTGAGCTTTCGGTTGTATCAGTCGGGTGTGTATAAATTTAATGAATTAGATTTGACTTTACCAGTTAACCAATTTCGAAGTGAGTGACACTTATACCAAAAGTTTAAGGAGCATTACAATGCGCCTTAGGCACTAGACAAGTATTCAGTCACGTCAATTTAATGAAAACACGAATTCCGAATAAATGTATACAGAAGAAATCTGACATTTGATAAAGTTTTGATAAGTTGAGAGTTTTCGGTTTCCTCACATTACGTCAATAAGAGATAACTGTCAGTAATTTTTTTTTCAGTGTATTTTAAGTTTCTTTAATTTAAAAAAACTTGTGCGTCTCGGGACGCCCGATAGAAGTGATAACTTAAACTAATCTAAGTTGAAGCCAGACAGACTAGCGCCGTAACGCGTTACGTAACGAAGCGGTTTACCCTCCCATAAGAAGTTATCGCTTCAAAAAGTAATTTTAATTAAGTCAATAAAAGCATAATAAACATTAACAAAGCTTTTTTTGGTAATCTAACGTTTTTCTTGCTTATAATATGTCCATGTGTGTAGCTGAACAACTCGTTTATAAACGCAACTGGACTGTCTAGTTACGTTAATTTTTTTTTACGTCGATGACCCATTGACCCATTGCATTAAATCGCATAGTCTGTAGGTGTGGGCGTTATTTCACGTCACTAGCTACAGTAGCTAGCCACATAACATGTAACCGCATAACGAGTCTCAAGCCAAACAATAAGACACCAGTGATTTTTGTGACTACATTATTATTTTTCGTTGCAAGTTACAATACACACGATCCTAGTAACTATTACAAGTTGAGACGTCGTTTTGTTGATGCGTCATGTCGTCGGAGTTTCAAGTTAACTAAGGTACGTTACAATGAGAACTCGTTGCGCTATACGCATGCTGTTTCTTTTACACTCATCTATAATTAATATACGCAACAGCTTTACACACTCACACATGTGCCCTGCCCGGACAGAAGCACGAGCCGAGAGAAAAACAGCGTAAGTTTTACTACATTGCATATAATTTTGATGCATATGTATATGATTTTAGAAATTAGTATAGACTCCTTTTATGTTGACTTTATATTAAAATAATCTCAGCGCTTCTGTTAGATGAATCGTGTTAAACACAAATATTTATTTTGTTTCATTGACGACTGAGTGCTTTCTTTTTTGAGATATTAGTATAGGAAGTAACTATTATCTTATCTGTGGGATAGGCTGGTGTTATTTATATATTTTGAAAAAAAAATCTGAGCGGTTCTATAAACCCACTGACCTCTATTATACAAGGTCAGTGTCTTTGTGTAAACCAATAAATGTTTTCACATAATTACTTTAATAGTATAAATAGATCCCAAAAAAATAAAAACAACAAAAAATATATCTATATATATATATATATATAGAAAAAATGCAAAAAATGGCAAAATATATGGATATTTTAAATCATTTTAAATTGATTTACGATTGAACTTCTAAATACAATTGAGATCCCTAGTGTCTACACATAGTTTTTTCAGTTGTAATTTCTTTTCGCTTGAAGTACACGTTCACGAAATCACATGGCTTCATCTGATGACGCTGTGGCAATACTGGCAATTATTGGACCATTGTGCATTTTGAAAAAAGAAGACAAAAACGA
The DNA here is from genome assembly GCA_963859945.1 of Euplagia quadripunctaria. NCBI lineage: Eukaryota > Metazoa > Arthropoda > Insecta > Lepidoptera > Erebidae > Euplagia > Euplagia quadripunctaria. Next base: position 2,731,130 of record OY982561.1, on the reverse strand, counting down.
ATAGCGGTACTCAATCCCCTCCTAGCGACCGAGTGCAGGTAGCAGCCGCAGCAGGCAGCCGTGCCCGGAACAAACCTGCGTCAGTCGTGCTACTCTTTAGCTTTAACTTTCCACAAACAAGATTCAGAACGATATATTTCTATAAATTCTTCTAACCATTTACGTTGATTTGGCATGGTTACTTATGTTATTTAAAACTAGAACGAAGTAGCAAACTCATGCTCATTCCAACAAAGCTATGGCAAAACAAAACTGACAAGAAGTGACAACTACAATTACTACAACATAACTGTGTGTGCAGTTTTTTGCTATACACCCTCAATTTTAACAGCACACTTTTCACTACCCGCAGTTTTATCTAAATATTTCCATTTGATTGTCAATTCAACTGTACAGTTCTCAGTTTTGCCAACAGACATACGTTTTAACTGATCAGTTAGACTGTTCAGTTTCATTCGAACTGAAGGTCTGTGCCCACTTTAAGTGTTCGAAGTTGAGCTACTGATTGGTGAATCAGATATCCAATAGCCTTACAGTGTTAGTTGACAAGTTTTTGGCGCGGAAATGTAATTCTACGTTTTCCTCAGTTTTTAAATAAAAAATACATGTATTGTGATGATTATTGAAACATAAGAATAGGTCAAGATATTTTAACCTTAACTAAATAATTGAACGTGGTAAATGTAATTTATTTTCGTATTTAAATTGTTGCTAAACAGAATGCCGCCTTTTTTAAATTGTGTTTTTGTACTGGTCATTGAACTTGCTGAAGTTAGTTCCGATTATTACTCTGATACTCTGATTATGCTCAGATGCTTTAGTTGATTGTGTATTTTTTTTATTTTGGATCCCCTGAACCAGCAATCAAATGCATTCTTTTTTAGTGAAATATGTATGATAATTTTAGTTAGATAATTGAAGTTAAGAATTTGTGTTATACTTTTTTTATTTAACATCTAGATCTCTAGTAGCTGACTTCGGAACGAGAGAATCAAAACACTGGAACGAAATGAAATAAATTACTGTGCTTCATGTTGCATGTTGCCTATTTCGGTCGTGTTCATAAAGTTGTTAACCTGTTGTTTTAATCAGTGCATTCTCTTTTGCTTAATTTAGTTATTAGGTACGTTCACAGTAAATATGGCGCCTATTGTGGACAAGGAAAATCTGCTGAATGACTTCAACAATGTTCACTTGAAGGTTAGTTTTTCTTCTCCTTTGGGGTTTATATTTTTTTTTTGTGTAAAAAACAATTAGTTTTATCGTCGAAGCCTAGTCTTAATCCAAGGTTTTAAGTTTATGATGCCTTTGCGCAGGCTTATATATTCTACGTTAAATCATTTTTTTTGTTGCAAAATCCTCTATCTTGCACAAACACCTATCTCTTGTTTACTGTTTTTGTTACTTATTAATGTTATTTGTTTACAGTCACCAGTGAAAAATAATGTGGCGAAGCTCTAGAAAAGTATACACAAGAAAAGGCCATGGATGTGGAATCATCAAGTAACAAAAGCCAGGAAGTGGTACAATTTGACCCCCAGCTTGAGCCTTTACTAAGAGACAATCCGCGACGCTTTGTTATTTTCCCGATAAAGTACCCAGATATATGGCAGATGTATAAGAAGGCGGAGGCTTCCTTTTGGACTGTAGAAGAAGTAGATCTATCTAAAGTATGACTTACGTCTTGCTGCTTTTTTTTGCTTGCATAGTGCTTACCTATAGAGAGTAATAAATATAGATGAAATTACCAAATATTGTAAATCAATATTGCAAACCCAAAGGTGGTAATTTCCTTAAACGATGAAACTAAATCTTGTTGCAATCAGTATGCAAGCATTTATCTAAACGTGAATTATATATATTACATAGATAGGTGAATGCAATAATGACTTATGTGTACACAGGACCTTGTCGATTGGGCAAGTCTCAAGACAGTGAGAGGCACTTCATTAAGCATGTGCTAGCATTCTTTGCTGCATCAGATGGCATTGTGAATGAAAACCTTGTGGAAAGATTCTCACAGGAGGTGCAAGTCACTGAAGCGAGGTGCTTCTATGGCTTCCAGATAGCAATGGAGAATGTACACTCTGAAATGTATTCTCTACTCATTGACACATATGTTAAAGAGCCACAAGAAAGGTAACACCTGCCACTTATTGATATTTCCTTATCATTTGCCATAAATTGAATGTGTCAATACTATTTGATCCCCTTTTATCAAAAGTTGCTGGGTCTGTAGTGTGTTTGTAACGATTAAATGATTAAATGAAATGTTAACAGAAATATTAATTTTAAGTTACTCTCACAAAACATTAAACATTTTCTTTAACTTATTATTACATCTGTTTTGCCCTTTATTTTATTCAACATTTAGCACATTGTAAGGGATTATCCATTAATCACGTGAGGCTTGAAAGGGGGGGAGGTGTTCGGATAAAATCACGAATATCACAAAGTTGGTAGTGAGCTTTTTCACTTTTATCCTTTTTCGTAAAACGCGCTAAATATAATCTGTATTTAACAATAACATTCTGAATTTTTTAATATATTTGGAAATAAAAAAAATTAACGTGATTTTGACTAGGGGGGTGGGTAGTCTAAAACCTCACCACGTACCACCAGAGGGGGGGGGGTTAAAAAGTTGTTAAAAAAATATCACGTGATTAATGCACGGCCCCAAGGCCATTTTATTTAGCATTTCAGTGTTGTGTATGGTATCTACGTTGTGTTGTTTGTTTTCTTTGTCACACAAGTTCTAGGAAGTAACTGAAACTGTTTGCTTTGACAATGTATTGTTTGTCTTGTTAGGGATTTCCCGTTTAATACTACTGAGACTATACCCTCTGTGAAAAATGAATGTTGACTGGGTGTTTCAAGTTATTATCACAAAACACATAATAAAGTAGAGCTTCCTATAACTGTTCATTATATTCTTTATGTCTCCTTTATTTTATTGAACACTAGCAGCGGCCCACGGTTTCACCCTCGTAAGTCCCGATCCCGTGGGAATATCGGGATAAAAAGTAGCCTATATGATAATCCAGGTCTCCAGCTACCTACATACCAAGTTTCATCGCAATCGGTTCAGTAGTTTTGGCGTGAGCTTTCACGCCAAAACTACAAACTAACAAACATCCATACATACATACATCCTCACAAACTTTCACGTTTATAATATTAGTGGGATTCACCATATTAAGGCCATTACTTAGAATTATTTTAGTGTTTAGTTATAAAAACATGTCATCTATAATTAGGGCTGCCATCACTTAAATTGCCAACGCCGGACAAAAACTTAAAAAAACCCGGACACATAGGTGAAATCGAGATTCTTTCCCGGACACCTTTTAAAAAACGCCGATTCCATTTAAATTTTTAGCTTGTTAACGATTCATCTACCAACTATAAGGGTCCCTTGGCGCAGAGTGTCTGGGTTTTACCCGGACACTTTTTGAACACCCCGCCCAGACGCCCTCTAAACTAGGCCAAATCCAGGGAAACCCGACGGATGGCAGCCCTATCTATAATGGATTGTTTATTTTCTATCACACAAGTTTATGAAGTTCTAGTTCCTACTGTTTGTTGCTATACTAATATGTTCTTTGTCTTGTTAGGGAGTTCCTGTTCAACGCTATTGAGACGCTACCCTGTGTCAAAAAGAAGGCTGATTGGGCATTACAGTGGATCGCAAGTAAGAGTGCCACGTTTGGTGAGCGCATCGTCGCCTTTGCAGCTGTCGAAGGCATATTCTTCTCTGGTAGTTTTGCTTCAATATTCTGGCTTAAAAGCGAGGATTAATGCCTGGATTAACGTTCAGCAATGAACTCATATCTAGAGATGAAGTAAGAACTAAGTTTTACAGAATCATAATTACATCATAATATAATACATGGTTTGATAGTGCGTGAGATGTGTCAACTTATTATAATACACACTTATTAATTTTGTGTGTTTTTTAGGGTCTGCACTGTGACTTCGCATGCCTAATGTTCAAGCACCTGGTGCAAAAGCCCTCCAACGCTCATGTGCTACAGATTATTAAGGATGCAGTGGTGATTGAGCAGGAGTTCCTCACAGATGCGCTACCAGTTCGTCTGCTCGGTATGAACTGTGACCTTATGTCGGAATACATCGAGTTTGTTGCAGACAGACTACTACTGGAACTCATTGGGGAAAAGGTAAAAAGATTGATATTATCTATTGGACTTGTTTCTCTTCTTACCACATACAGCAGAATTAATAAATCCTTGTTTTGTACACAGCACTACAACACAAAAAATCCTTTTGACTTCATGAATCTCATCTCCCTGGAAGGCAAAACTAATTTCTTTGAAAAGAAAGTTGGTGAATACCAGAAATGGGGTGTTATGGCAAACCAAATGGACAACGTTTTCACTTTAGATGCTGAATTCTGAAGACTACTAGTTTCTTTTTTACTGACAGTATTAATTGACTCCTACCTGGGAGTGGACTACACTGCATTTACAACACTTACTAGGTACCTGCGTCATCGGTAATCCCATCACAATCTACACAACTTTTTGTATCTCGAATGATGTTTTATAACATTTTAATGATTATGTAATTATTTTTTACATACATATTTTTTTAATTCTTTAGATATAATCATATTAGGTAATTAAATTAACTATATTATATACTAATGTTAATATATATATTTTTAATAATAAAATCATTTTAAATGATAGTACTGTGATAGTTATTAGGACATGTGGCTTTACTTCGTCAAGATCTATTCTTCGTAAAATGCTATTGGCTTTGATATTTGATAATGTAAGTTGACAAATATGTGATTTTTAAATAAAATATATTAAAATAAGTATACATTTTTTATTGTATTTAGACCTGATGTGCGCCAAATGCGCGATGTATGCCAAAGAGGTGGCAGGGAAGGAACGGGAGAACTAGTAAGTAGTCTAGTACTCTCTCGTCCGAAGGCGCACCTGAACGCTTGCCTAAGGACAGTGGACATGGTAACCGTATAACTAGCAGGAAACTCGAGACTAAATTAGAGCAGGCGAGGTTGCCCCGCGCTCCACAGCGGGTTCAGCTGTTTAAAATTCTACCTTCAAATTTATGATTATTACTAATTGGCTCAGTACTAGCTTCAACACTCGGTGCCATAAACCAAAATATATTATACTCGGTGCGGTGTAGTGGCGAGGTGTCCACTTAAACCATTGCGCCATCAGTGCAGTCAAATTGTGTTGTCACAGATAAGATATAGTTACTTCGGTACTAGTGACAAGTTGTATCAGAATTGCTTTTTCTGTGCTGACTATTAAACCAAAGAGTAAGTCTATGTCGTGGGAGAGCCATGCTTCGGCACGTATGAGCCGGCTCGACCGGAGTGATACTACGGGTTCACAGAAAACCGGCAGTGAAGCAATGCTTGTATTGCTTTTCGCCGAATGAATGATACTGGAGGCCCTAAACCTTCCCTCCCCCTCTTCCACCCCTTCCCCTACTCCCATCTTAAAGGCCAGGAACGCACTTGTGACTCTTGAGTTGCAGGTGCCCATGGGCGGCGGTAGTCATTTACCATCAGGTGACCCGTCAGCTCGTTTGCCCCCTATACCATAAAAAAGTAAATTGACAGCCATGGTATTTCTACCGGTTCGAGCTCTTCTTATTTTGGGAAAAACATTGCCTAGGCAGGAGTGGTCCACATTGTTGGCCGTACCATTTTCCGCGTGTCCGTTAGGTTCAAACCGTAACGCAGATGGCTTTTTGGGGCTGCTATGAGAAGAAAATCTTTACAATTTGATTCTTGTGCCTTCTGGTCCCCTCTCGTAGTAATACTTCAATTATATAGGATGTTTCAGAAAAGGGTGGTCATAGTATAGGGTTGTATAGTAGTAGACCCCGTGAAAAACGTAAAGTGCTAATTTTTTTTTTAAATCAGAAGAATCAGGAATCTTATTTTGAAACTGAAAAACTAAACTTGAAATTGACCGATAAAGCTAATATTTCGTATCTGAGAGGGCTTATATGAATGAAACTACAGGTATTTAATACCAAGGATGTGACGGAATGTCCAGATTTTTCTGAAAAGGTCTACATAAAAAATAAAATCATTGAAATAACATAAAAAAATCATCATGTGTTGTTTAAAAAGTGTGCTACATTTGAAAAAGCATACCATACTTACACCCGTATCCTCAAGAGCTAGGCAGAAGTCACCCACCACTCACGTTATTACGTGGTGGCAAGCCTATTGCCGTCCAAGCCCTCGATATAAGGTAGATAATTAATAAAAATAGGAACTTTAGTAAGAATACGAAACCATAACAAATCGAATTACATTTATTTAAATTATATTACATATGTTTATTGGTTGTTTAGGAACTGTATTGAATGTGAAGTCTACTAAAAAATGTATCTATATATTGTAAAAATTCTGTACAGTTCCGAAGCAACGGGAACAAAGACTGAAACAAATTACAAGTATACCAATCATTCTGGCTTAAACACACACCTTAGATGTACTATAATGGACCTCATCACTGCTGAAGAACTTAAGCATGTGAACTCATTGAACGTAAACATGCCAGACACATATACAATGCTTTCTTTTATGTCACTAATATTTTTGCATACCTACTCAGACTCCTAGTGAACTTATACAATAGCTATTTTGATTGGTAAGCTGTGTACCAGCTGAATTTATATAATTTTCCGGTATGCTATAACTATAAAAATAATTACTACTATTCTCAAAAATTTTCAGCCAAAGAGCTCTTGACGAGGGTATAACAAACTTACATAGGAGTGTAAACTACTTTTAAAAACCTGCTAAGTGTAAAGAGCCCAGAATGGAATTACACTTTATCAAAGACAACTTGTTTTTTAGTCTGGTTTATAGAATGTATGCTAAAGGGTTTTACACTTCCTAGCCGCAGTTAATTATTTAATTAACCATCATGAGATCATAGTTTTATAGTTAAAGCATACATAGAACATTTTAATGAAAATAATGTGTTAAATTGAGACGTACACGAAAATATACTTTCAGTAGTATACTGAATGTTAACGTGATTGTGTTTTGTCTTGAACAAGACGTCTGAGCAGTCGGTGACCAGACAAGAATGTGACGGCGCCCAGCGGGAGCAGGTAGCGCATGGTGTCGAACATAGTCAGCTGGAGCCACAGCATACCGTAC
>OY982561.1:2681107-2723747 GCA_963859945.1 Euplagia quadripunctaria | reverse complement strand
GGTGACCCTAGAGGACCGCATCGTACACTCTCATGAACACATTCTCTACAGTAAATTCATGATAATATGTGTATAAATGACAAACCCCGCTGTTTTATGAGACACGATAGAAAAAAAAAACTTTGGAACGAAGTTCCTTATGGCGCGTTGCGAAAGGGGGCTAGACGGAAAAAAATTAAGACCAAAAGTTGTAACTACACTTTTTGCTATAGTAAAAGAATAAAATTTTATTACAATTCCTTCACTCATTAATCGAAAAGAACTTCGTTCCATCCGGGGTGTCCCTTGACACCTCTCAAGTTTTTTGAATATTTTTTTTTTTCTTCATTCAATACCGTGAATTTGCTGTGCACATATCGAGAAAAAAATGTGTTTTTATTTTCAACAATGATCAGAGGTACAAAAACCCTAAATAAAACGAAAACTCTGACTTAAGTGCAACTCTTTCTCTGGTCATGACATCGTCCATCTGAACTAGCATTGCACAGGACTCGAGTCTTCGAGCCCTATTTAATTGGACCTCGCGTATTAAATTTCAAGACTCGACTCATTAGAACAGGACTCAAAGACTACAGGACAAAACTTTCTACGAGTTCTTAAGTGCCACATAAAAGCTCGAGTCCTTTAGAGCGCTCGAGCCCTTTTTAACGCGGTGAACCGTGCTCAACCTGCTCAAGTCCTTTTCTTGTACGAGTCTTACTTTTATCAGGGATGGTCTTTCTGTTTTCTTACTCAGAAATTAAACTATTATATTTCCAGGATATTAATTGTAATTTCACCAAGAAAGACTCAGAAAAAAGTAACAGTATTATATTTTTAAGGTTCATGTAAGGATGTTAGTGTATTTTTTGTTAAAAACATATTTTTAGCAGTCGTGTTTTAATAGTTAACGGTGTAACAGCATATTTTACTGATTTGTAATTATTTATTTATTTGAAGGAAAACCAACAGCTTCAACATCGAAATAGTAGCAGTGATATACTACATTTAGAAAATTAAAGGTCTTCACAAATAAGCACTATTTTATATGAATACAAAAACAAAAATTCTTAGCAAAATATAGTTTACTTTGGATTATTTGATTAAAGTCAGATTTTGGAACTGTCAGACGAGTCTAAAACACCAGATTCTACAAACAAAGGGTTCTATCAATATCCTAAATAAATAAAGATAAGCCTGGCGCCAAGCAATTTTACTATTATCCTTCATATGTATGTGATATTTATAGTGCTCGTAATTTGTGAAATTTGTGATTTGTGGAATCTATAATTTCTAAAATCTGGTATTCATAGAATCTGGCGTTTTAGAGTTGTCTGATATATACAGAATCCGACTTTAGTCGATAAGTCGTTTTTTTGTAGGTATAGTACTTGTACGATGCAATAATGCTTTAAAAAAACCGACTTAAACAAAACAACTATTCCATAAAAGACTTATATATGGTTTTCTCATGGATGCCATTGTCAGAACTGGACCAAATTGAAATGGGACCACACGGGAAGCACCAAAATCCTGACAAATAAAAAAATCAAGACTCACCAACAGCGTTGGCATCCTTGCCGAAGTTGAAGAGCACCTCACCAACCGACCACGCGATCGGATTGGACACGGCGTTGTCTCCCAAATAGATGGTCAGCGAGTAACTGTCTGAATTGTAGTTGAGATGCTTTGCGATTCCGCCCACGTTCTGAGGGTTGAACATAAAGTCTTAAACTAGTACATCATGCATATTATTGTGTATTTGTTAACTAGTGCTTGATTTATAGTTGATAATGTAAAATCTATTAGCAAACCATTCCTGCCACCCAAAGCGTTTCGCAATTTATTAATGAAACTATGACATACTTGAGGTCATTGACCATTCCAATGCATTCCACAAGTTTTTTTTATATATTTTGTACAGCACAAGCTACATACTTGTAGAATTTATTGGCAGAAACTATCAGTCGAACACAGTCGTTTACCATTGACAAAGGGGTTTGTTCCATAAACAGTGTAACTTACCAGTTCGACCTTGTACGCCTTGGTGTTGTCGGGCTCGGCGACGAAGATGGTCTCGTGGTCGCCGCTCGCACTGCCCACGCGCACGAACGCTTGTTGCAGCAACACCGGCTTGCTCCATTTGTCGCGGACGTTGAACTTCAGCGTCACCCTTTAAACATGAAAATATGTTGTACAATAGTGTTTTTGCACCTCATGGTTAGGAAGCCTATGCTAACTTTTCTAGGCTGGCTCTCAGCCTCACTATATTTTCTGTAGATTATTGATATTGGCAGAGTTCAGAACGTAAGACATAACTCACTACTTTTGTGGTGTAATAATTGTAGTGCTTCACTTGCTAATATATTTTTTTATCGTAATTATAATAATAATTTCCAATTCAGAGATAATACTGTGACTTTTTTTAAGCAGTTTTGTTTCTATTAGATATTTATAAGTGTTATTTTGTGAGCTGATTGATTACACATTTGTTATTTTTTTGTACCTGTAATTAATCTAAAAAAAACATTATGAAGATGATCAGTACTTACTTCTGCAGATGATCAGCTTGCAGTGTCTCTGTCAACTTGTTAGGGTAGGTGACTGTTGTGATCTTGGGGCTTGTAGTACCATCCACATCGCCTATCCCAACTTCAACACTGCTGACTTGGATCTCACCCAGCACAGCTACATTCACGCTAGTGGCTTTCGCCCCCGCACTAAGAGCGATTTTGTACAGGCCATATTGCGCTTTAATCTTGCTCAAATTAAGGACGAATGAGGTGGGTTCATTAGCCTTCTGCGTCAGGGGCTGTTTGGAGAGGACAACGACGTCATCAGCCAGTCGTGTACCGGACTGAGCGATCACTTCATCAGGCTTGAGACCACGGACTGGACGACCGATGAGATCGGTGATAGAGAATTCAATGGTGTCGGCCTCGGATGTGATGTATTTCCTACCTTTGATTGCAATGCTGATTGGTGCAGGCTGTTAAAGAGAATATAAGTTTAACACAGTTTCCTTATACTTGTAAGGTTCACCCTTAGCACATAGTCTACTTACATTTATTAATAACACACACAACAAAACAAGCATGAACACAGCCACAGTATTATTATTACGTTTATCCTTAACACTACTCAATTCAGTCACTGCACCTATAATGTTTACATTATAATGCCGGATGATGTCGGCATTCCCTGCCCACCTGCCACCGGCCGCCGCTCGGTTGTTTTGTGTGTGTTTATAATAAATGTAAATAGACTATGTGGTAGGGGTGAACCCTACATACTCAATGGGGGTAGTACATGAAGCAGTAAAACCACATTATTTAAATACCTCAATATCAGCAAGAGCAAAAGCAGCTTCAAGTAAAAGTGTGGCTCCCTTGGCAGTGTTGACAGACCGACGCGAGAGCAGGTACTCCGCGAACTTGTAACGTTGTTCTTCGCTCAATGGTGATGGCTTCTTTAATTTATTGTAAGTTCTGTAGAAAGAGATACAGTTATGATATTCAAATGTGCAAATCTTTTAAATTTGAATATTTGCTGACCTAACTAAAAGTCTAGCTTAATTTTTGGGTTTGGATGATGTTAAAAATTGTTTGTAGTTTCCAATATGTATAAAACTTTTCTTATCAAATAACTTAATATTTTATGTACATATGCAAGGTGTATTTGAAAAAAGAACACTAACTTAAATTACTGAAAGGGCATTACTCTAGCATGCAGTTAGAAAAAAATGGTTGAAAAAAAACTACTCATTTACAGTCTATGACCATTTGAATTTCTAAGTATTTTTACCTCCAATTCTCATAATAATATAAGCAGGTTGAATGTGTAAAGTTAAAGATTATAAATCATACATATTTTTTAATCAACTAAAAAAAATATGTCTGATATAAAACTGTGCCTGAATTTAAAAAGTGTTCCTAAAATCCTACCTTTCCCTTTCAATATACTCTTGTTTATTCCGAAAGAGCTTGGTAACTGCAATAGGCTTGCCCCCTTTAACGTGAGTGAACGTTTACAGAATTATGGTGGCATAATGTGGGTGATTACTGTGTCGGCCTGTCACTTCGGAGATACACCCGTGAGTGTATGTGTACCAGACTTTTGTAGATATTCATTTTTATATAATTATGTATTTACACGGGAATTGTATAAAACACTGCCGGTGCAACCTGGACGAAACTGGTCCTGGTCAGGCAATTCAGAAGTATGTAATACCTTTTTGTAGATGTATTATGTTACTGTCATTCTTTTAAGACTTTTCCACATAGACTGCGTCCATGTTTTAATTTTTGAGAACTTAAATGACAATATTTAAATAACCTTAATATTTTTACAAAGTTAAAGTTTTTATCATTTGCAAGGTAAGGTACAAATTTGGACTTAATTGCATCGATATAACTATTATTAGATACAGTAACAGCCAAGTATCTATAGAAAGATTTCTTTGTAACCCTTTTTAATTATGCATTAACATGTAATTTGAAATAATTTATTCATAGAAGATATGCAGAAATCTAAAAATTTCAATTTTAAAGTCTTACAAATTTAAAAATAACGTGAAAACAGCTACATAAAGTTACACACATCCAGTATACGTGTTGACCTGTAATGGTATGGAAGTCTATACAATGACAGTTTCAAGTTATACTGGCCCATGAAATAAACCATAGTCGAAATTTGACCATATGGCGAGTTCTAGTATTTATAATAGTATGTGGAACATTAATGACCTGGTAATAGTACTAAGGAGATTGGAGGTGACTGGCAGGCCTCCCTCGAAGTGCAGAGCTTTGGAGTCACTCTCGTCAGCCGCCAGCAGAACCCCTTCTGCATGTGTGGCTGTCCAAGTGCCAGATCCCATGTGCTCGCACAATGCAAACACATATGCGTAACTGTAGATCATAGAGTAACATTAACAAGTATTGTTGTGATGTTAAAATGTTGTTTTATTATGTAGTTTTAGATATAAAGTTCAATAAATTCTAGCACTAAGGAAATATTCCTATTACAGACTCCTTAGAGAAATATTCAAACTATTACTTTTCACAGAATAATTATCCTTGGTGATATTGAGTCCACAACACTTCTACTTCGTTAATTAGCTGTAGTAATAATCAAATTAAACACGAAATGTAAGTGATCTTTCAAATAATAGCTGTAAGCACAGAAGAATTAGGAAATCTGCAAAATCGGCCATTTGTCATTTTGCCGCCTTATTGACAGCACAAATGTAATTCTGTAAATATCCAGAGCAAGTACACTATCACCATCATCATCAAAACATTTGCTTTTAATTTTTTTCATTAACTAGTAGTCAACAGATCTAATTAACTAATAAATGGTGTGTGCAGTTGTAATTGGACCAGGTTAACAAATTGTATATTTAGTCGTGATTGTAGAAAAACCATGGATTTGATTTTCAGTTACTTTAAAGGGGAGCACAATAATGTGTTTTAAATCATGTTTTACGTAATATTTTTAAAACAGCTGTTTCTGTAAATGAAATCTGAAAATGTTACTGTGTGTATAAGCTTTGAACAATGTTTTGTTTTATGATAAAGTATAATATTTCAGTAGGATTACGTCAAAAAAAAAATCAATATTTTTTACGACTGCGATGTTTTATTCTGCAGTCTATTTCTGTGCCTAGCAAAAAAATAATGCAGCAGCAGCATGGTTATCATTCAGCACTACAACTTTTTATGAATATTATGTTCTATCTAATACAAAGAACTTACTTAGCTGGTGAATCATCTTTCTTCAACAACTGAATAAGATTCTTCAAAGCATCGTCCTTATCATATATGGTGCCTTTTCCAATTGCCTTCATTGCATACACAGCGTGATATAATTCTGGTATAGTGGCATCAGGTTTATCCAGGGTTTTTGTGCATGCAGTAAGAACATCAGGGGTTAAGGAGTTTTGACAGCCTGTAATTGCTGCAGCATTTGCCAATTGGAATATTTGCTCAATGTTGTTGATGTCATATTTGAAGTTTTTAATTTCCTGTAATGAAATATGTTTGCTTAATATTTAATATGTGCGCTATAATAAATTTTGATGAAATAAAAAAAGGAAAAACATCATTTATTGTCTTACAAATTACTTCAGTTTAAATATAAGTTATTAGTTAAGTATATTAATTGTTAATTATAAATCATTGATTCCGGATTGAAGGCAGATATCGCTGGTTTGCGAGAATAGTGATGGAACTAAAAATTATTATTTTTAGACAATGGCAATGTTTTGTGATTTCCGCTAGAGTATTTTATTCTAAATATATCATCAATTTGTCGCTTTCTAACAAACATTAGCACGAAATCAGTGTTGCATCTCTGTTCACCATAAAATATCAAAGATTTATGATTGTTTGGCATACTTAATTCAATTCAACTGAATTTTGAATTACGTTGATATTCTCACAAACCACCAATATAATATTTAAAGAACAAATTGCACTGATAACAGTGATAGCAATATTGAAAAATTATGTCAAATGTTTGAATTCAAAGAATTATTTTTTAATAATTTACAGCTAAAGTTTATAAACTTCCTCAATTGAAATGACCTTTGAAATAGATTAACAACAGTGTAATGTGTAATTTTCTCAATTATAATTTATAAATATATATATATAAGGTGTATGTATGTATATAATTCTCGATTATAAGGTGTCTCTGCATCAAGAAGTAACACACAAGTACTGGCTAATGAAGATAGCGTAGCACATAGGCTCCAGTTAGTGGACACTTTAAATTAACTGGGCTAAGTGTTCATTTGCCATATTGATGACATCAATTTTTTAATGTCATAATATTTTAAAGAATAAAATATCACATACCTGACAAACATTGGGAAGTTCAGCATTTAACAGTGCCAAGCCTTTGACACTATAATATAGCGATGTGATATCTTTGCTCTTTACATTCTCCTGAAGGATTGTCTGCAGTCGCTTCAAATCTATTGTACCTTGTAGTGTGTTGGCATTGCTTATTGATAATATGCTTATCAATAACAGAAACCCGGCTGTGCAAAGCAAAAATGTATTGTTATGGCTTTTTATAGTGTTTACTGCAGAAGAGGTGCATTTTATAATTTTTCAGGTTGTGGAAATGGTTACTAATAATAATAGTGATAGGCACTAAGAAATAACCTGCAACATTAAGTAATATGACCGGCCGCCTGCTGAACACTGACGTGTCCTTACCGTGTTCATGTAAAGATACCTTTTTCGTATCAATTTAAGAGAATGAAAATTCTAAAGAAGTATTTTTAATGCTACTGATTAATTTCAGAAATAAGGAAAACTTAGATAACTTATTTGGAATTACTAAAAATTTGGGTGCCACGCAAATGCTGTAAGCAGTGTATGAAACTGGAGAAACCTACCCCATAAATACATCTCAAGGAATTCTAAACTCAGAGTATTCCCTGTTTCTGTTCTATACACTTGTTTTCATTAAATAATAATCCAATTGTTTCACTAAATATTCTGATTAAATCTAATCGCCGGTACTGCTTGCTTGCTTGACAAACGTAGTTGACATAAAATCATCGACGTAGCATTCCGATTTTTTATTGTTGCTATAGAAAAAAAAGCCACAATGCTTTAATGACCATTCAGTGTAGTCGATTTTAGTAAAAGTAAAGTAGTGCTTCTTTCTGTTTACATCACTATAAACGTCACCGTCAGCGCAGCAATAAAAAAAAAATTGGCAGATAGGTACCTATACTAATCCTTCCGCTTCCATTTTTAAAAAGTATTTGATTAAACTTCAATTGTTTTGATTAATTAACAAAATGGCAGGTTTAGTCGCCAAGGTACCGACTCTCATTAACTGTAAGTATTCACAGTTGACATTTAATCTAAACTGTTTACTATAATTATTTCAGTGTTATTATGTAATTCTGATGATTTTGAAGGTTAGGTGATCAATATTTTGTGGGAACCCATGTAATATGTTCACTTTAACTTCTTACACATGCAGTACCTAATATATGACATTCACTATATGATAGTAATGTGTAATTGATAGAAAAAAAATAAGAGATATATTAGTCAACCAACTTACAGAAAACATTTTTTTCAGCGGCTATTGCTCAGGGTCGCCCCAAATTCAACATCTTTATGAAGTACGCTCGAGTTGAGTTGGCTCCCCCCAAGCTCAGTGAAATTCCTCAAATTAAAGCTGGCATTGGTAAATTGTTGAGCAGTGCGAAGAGCGGCGCATGGAAGGACCAAACTGTC
The DNA here is from genome assembly GCA_963859945.1 of Euplagia quadripunctaria. Classification (NCBI taxonomy): domain Eukaryota; kingdom Metazoa; phylum Arthropoda; class Insecta; order Lepidoptera; family Erebidae; genus Euplagia; species Euplagia quadripunctaria. Next base: position 2,715,504 of record OY982561.1, on the reverse strand, counting down.
AAACAGGGCACCCTAAACGTACTCGTTGGAGCTGAAGTAATTTTCTGGTTTTATGTAGGAGAGTGCATTGGCAAAGGCCGCATTGTTGGTTATAATGTATAAGATTTTGTTCATAAGCACTATGTAGATATTATGTTCAGCAAAATAAATTATTAAATCTTAGTTTCATCTTTTAGTTTTCAATCGCAAAATTTATACACAGTTAATGTCATTGTTCTACCCTCTGTATGACTCAAACTAGCCATTTGAAAATGGATCATGCTTCATCTAATTATAAAGGATACCATAATCTTTATTTTGACTATAGTGAGAAGTACAAACACAATTTATGTAAACAAAACACTATTTCTCTCTCAATCAATATAACTGGAACCAGCAGAAACTGATCTTAAAATCACTACATAGTATAAAACAAAGTAGCTTCCTGCTGTCCGTCTGTCCCTATGTATGCTTAGATTTTTAAAACTATGCAACGAAATTAGATGCGTTTTTTTTTTATAGATAGAGTGATTCAAGAGGAAGGTTTATATTTATAATACATGCATAATATAGTAGAGAAACACTGATAACTTTAGAGGTTTCTAATGTGATGTCGTAAATAAACACATTTTTTTTTGCGTTTACATTGCAAACGCTGGCTGAATCCTACGAGATAGATCAAAATAATGTACAACAGTATTGTACACCTTAAAAAGGTCTACAAAAAAGTCCGCGATGGTATATGTCTATCTCTTAGGGATAACCCACAATAACCATTTTTTATAATTTACTTTTTACGAGAAATAATGGCTTATTTACGAAGCGATTTTAAGCAATACAGCATTAATCCTTATCCAATTAAGTACCTTAAATACATTGTGCATAAAATAAAGATGAAAATGGCCCTTTACAGCATGTAATTTCAATGAATATTTTCGAAGATATTACAGATTAAAAATGCATGGACATAGCGGTTGCATGGTCAAACTTTCAATGTTGCAGAAGCCTGCAAAACACTCAACGCTCAAATCTAAGCAGATTTGAGCATTGAGTGTTTTTCATATGACCAATTATATGTCGCTCTTTCAAGAGTAACCTCTGAAGAAAACATGTTTGTATTCTCTAATGACAAAAAAGCTGTGAACGTTGTAAATAAAGACATTCTGTAGTGTATTTAGTATCATCATTGCACCCGTGCGAAGCTAGGGCGGGTCGCTAGTAGTTCATAAAACTTGTGACCCAGCAGAGTGCATTGGATCACATAGAGATAAGCAACCAATTCCCAAACTTTATGTTTTCTGCAATAATAGAGCTACAGATTTTCTTATACTGTTAAAACTATCCAGTTTTCCACATTATAGTAAAACAATAAGGGTAATTATTGGCCAATTGAAATTAAATAAAAGAATCCAGTATCACAACTACAATGTTATATTAACCCTAAATAAAAATAAAACTATATTACAATGGTGCACACTGTTCCATAAATTTATATGGATTGCAAGCACTAGTGAGCTTTAGCTCATTCTCAATATCAGTGGGTCCGCGCAGCCATAATCTGTCCCTGTAGTAACTCACACAGGTCATGAACTCTTTGTCTGAGTATCTGCCTACTTGTATTGGCACAAAAGGATCAAGGTGCTCAAAGCCCTGAAACAAAAAGAATTTAAGAATGATGTAATAACCATAATCTAAATCTCAATTTTGTTTAAAATAAATTATTTCATAGTCTTCATGAAATTAGGTCTTATAAGAAAATTTTAAATTTTTACAGATTTATATTTAAAAATATAAACAAATTATATTTTTAAATGTAAATCCAAACATTAAAAAAAAATTATTTGATGATGGCTAACTATGACGTCAATATTGTTATTTCATACAAATTTCTATAGAACATACTTTTTTCATGTAAAACACTCAGTGTCAGCGACATGCCTGGCGTGTTCTAAATTTCCTCCAGGTGCCGAGGACACGTGTGGCGTGTCCACAATGTTTTGGCAATATTTTAGACATTAAGCAGTATTATATTTGTTTATATACAGTTTGTTCGCGGCATCGTAGAGGATATAGTGTCAATTGGGGTGGCACTGAAAGTGTTAATAAAAAGTAACTGATTTGACTTGACAGTCAACTGCCATATTATGAATTAGCAAAAAGTTTAAATTACATTTCCAAATTTTTATAGACAATGACATAGGTACTGTAACCAATACATAAAATACCTGAATACCTTTGAAAATTATGTAATAAATAGTAGCATAACAAATTATTTTAAATCCTTTAAGCAAAATTACCATTACGAAACATATTTTTGAAGTGAAAACTTTTTTAGGCACGTTTGTGCACTTTTGCTATGGGGAATAAGCACTAAACTCGTGGCCGTCACGCTAATAATACATATATAGATCCACTAGAGGGCGCTAATCTAAACATTGAGTTCTGTCAGCTCCTTATTAATTAATGTCACCAACCTGCTAATGTGACGTTTTAAGTTCGTCGTTTCGTCAATGTGAGTGAATGAAAGCACCGGTCTATTATTTTTGATACACACTATACTCACGTATACGATGTCTGCTTAACGTTCAAGCGGGTTATTTGCTAGTTTCTCAAAATAAACCAGTGGATACCTTAAGTCGTTAATAGGTACTCAGACAAGAAATAGTGTTGTCATACTGCATTATACCAGTGTTTTTTTTTTGCCATAGGGGACAAACTAGCAGACGGGTCACCTGACTCCTAACTACCTCCGCCCATGGGCACCTGCAACTCAAGAGTCACAAGTGCGTTGCCGGCCTTTAAGGTTGGAGTAGGGGAAGGAGGTGTTTAGATGGCGGCACCATCTACACAAATAGGTGTGTTCGTTCCTTGCATACCTTTTTGTACAATAGGTATCTAGGGAGGTAACTTTCGTGATGGTCCTCGGGCACGGCCAGTTCGTCCGTAGTCACTACAATGACGCCATTTGTCTGTAAGAGTAAAGAAAAAAGAAATTGTTCAAAAAATCACTAGCATAGTCAATGGATAAGTATGTTAGTGAAGAGAAGAATAAGGAAGAATCTTAATAAATAACATCCGAAAGAATCCAGAAACGCAAGTGTCTGGTTTTGGAATCCGTTGCGTTATTATTACCGTCTCTCCGCACAATAGGTCGCCGACATCATACCAATGTCGGAGACACCGTTTGGCTTTAGTCAGTTGACTAAACGCTTTTTAAGAGGTTTTAAAATGTGTGCTTTACTGCTTGTATCCCTCATGTTATGCGTTCTGAGCAGGGATGTTTCGGATATGAAATTTCGGATCTGGATACGGATATTTGAATAATGTTATACCGGTTTCGGATACGATTACGGATATCAAATTATTTTGGCTTATCCGATAGTTTCAGTTACGAATATTAGATTTTTAAGGAATTATAACAAGTAAATACAGATAGGTAATGATTTAGCATTATCTCTAGGTCATTTGGTAGTAATATCACAAGAAAAAATAGCCCTATAAGTAATGGTCGGAGTATGTACAATTATTATGAAGTATGGACTTGCATCTTGATGTATGTATTATAGTAAAATAAATAAATAAAATAAATTATTTAGTCTCCACCTCTATCCGAAATAATTCGAAACTTTAAATCAGTTACGGTTTCGGATAAATTTTGATTTCGGATATTCGATAGTTTCGATTAGGGAATTCCATAACATCCCTGGTTCTGAGGACTTATACTAGATGATCCCACAACTGAGTATTATTAAACAACTGCTTGCTACCTACTACTATTTGGAGTTTTGCTTACACTTTTTGCTCAGAGCATGTGTATACTGTAAATACGCATCGGATAGTTTGAATGTTCATTTGTTGAAACTTAGTATTAGCAGACTTACCCAATCATTCTTAGTAAGTTTCATGAAACTTGACGTAAGTGTTACTTCCTGAGGCTCGACTTTCCTCTTAGTCGGTGTGTTTAGTCGCGTCAACGGGTAGAAGAAAGTGTTAAAACCATCTATCGCCACAAATGTTTTACACCTATAATCATACATTTGAAAAATAAGAATTATATCTAAGAACACTCTCGATCAAGTCACCTTTCAAACAAAAAAAACGCACTTAAATCGGTCCATTCGTTTGGGAGCTACGATGCCACAGACAGACTACAGACACGTCAGACTTATAACACCACTCTTTGTGCGTAGGGGGTTAAAAGGGACAAATACTGAACTTACTGCTTGTTATTAGAAAGTGTTTTTATCTCGTCTACAAGAGCGTCGATGACGTCACAGGCGTACTTCACTCTATTAATGCCGAGCTCCACCAGCTCCGACAGTGGAGAACCAACTTCGGTCTTTTCGCGTTTACTCCACACATACTCTTTGGTTACCTTTAACTGTGGATAGCAAAAATATATTGTCAGTTGACCATCTTATTCAAAAAAGGTTTTACTGCTTTTGTTTTATTATTTTTTACCCACTTCAAATAAGGAAAACTGATTTCTACAGAAATTGTGAATAAATTATAATGTTTATTTTATTGCATAGGTTAAAAAATTTAAGTGTTATTACGATTATAGTAATCTGAAATGTTTTACATAAGAATTTGCAATAACTTTTACAAAAAATTCAAGAATTTTCACTAATAAGTTGAAGCTATTATACAAATTACAATACAAATGTATATCTCACATCTAAACTCTTCAGTAGTGTCTGATTTTGACTCTTGAAGTGAATGAGCCAAGCAGCCGCATCGAGTGGTAAATCGACTAAACCTTCGCGTGTCTGAGAGTTTGACATCTCCTTGTGACGAGTAATTCTTCGTAGCCATTCAGAAACTAGAAAAAAGAATTGGTGTTAGACAATACTTGTTGGGTTGTATTAACAGACATTTAATGGTGCGTTTACACGCTCGCGTTCAAACCGATTAAACGAGCACAGGCACGGGCACAAGTATGTGAACAGGCTGTTTGTGCATGCTTGCGCGAATAAGTAAGAGCGCCAGGCGTACCGGGCTGCATGCCAGGCTGCGCGATGTCCGTGTGAACGAGCCATTATAAACACCGAGTGTTGGCACTACAACATCCTTCTACTTTTTTTATGGTATAGAGGGCAAACGAGCAGACGGGTCATCTGATAGTGACTACCGCCGCCCATGGGCAGCTGCAACTCAAGAGTCACAAGTGCGTTGCCGGCCTTTAAGGTGGGAGTAGGGGAAGAGGCGAAATCGGGGAGAAGGAGGGAAAGAGGGGAGAGGAAAGGTTTAGGACCTCCGGTAACCTCACTCACTCGGCGAAATACAAAGTAATCATTGCTTCACTGCCGGTTTCCTGTGAGGCCGTGGTATCACTTCGGTCGAGCCGGTCCATACGTGCCGAAGCATGGCTCTCCCACTGTTATGGATGGAAATTGAAATTTATATTTATTACTTAAAATTCATTTTTGCATGGCACTTGACGCCGCGGGCGGTTGGCTCCACCCAGTTGCGCTCGGCTACCGAGGCGCGACTCGACGCGCTCCGGCGCGGCCCGTTCGGTGTGAATCGTACTTTTTTCTCTAGTGACTAGCCGTTCTCCGCCTTTTTCATCTGCATTTATAGTCCTTGCTCATCTCTTAAGTGTTATAGCGTGATCTTGCATAGCCTATAACCTTGCTAGTTTCAAAGATTAACGTGTTCAAACAATCACAAAATGAGAGAAAAAGTATGACGATTGTGTAGTAAAAAAAAATGGAAAAAAATAAATGCAGAGTTGTCAGAACAGATAAGAGTATTCAATCTCAAGCGTTTTTATCCTGTATACAATCCACTACCGAATAATAACCCTTAAGGCATAGTTGTTGTTTTAGTGTGGACTTTAAAGAGTATACTAACATTACGTTAAAGTGGACTTAAACTTGTTTAGACTATTGAATACATAGCACATTCTCCTCAAAACGACTTGGTTTAATAATAATTTTTTGGAGCCTACCCTAAGTTTATGTTTATTAGTTAAAAGAATGTTATATCACTTTTTTTACAGAACTGATCTTTATTTTTATGAAGGTAAATCAGGTTTTCATAAATATATTGATATGGCACCCTCATTTTGTTTATTTCTTTAAATTTCTGCCTCAGTTATAAATCGCTTGTATATCCCTCTTCTGCAGCACGCAGATAGATTGTTTATCGGCGGCATTCCCACACAGTAGAATACCATACAACATTATACCATGGAAATAATTAAAATAGACTAATCTGACTGTTTCAATACCCGTCAGTTCACGATTGTTTTTTTATGGTGCTGAGCCGAGTCTATTCTTTTTTCTTTTTTTTATATTATAGGGAGCAAACGGGTCACCTGATGGTAAGTGACTACCGTCGCCCATGGGCACCTGCAACTCAAGAGTCACAAGTGCGTTGCCGGCCTTTGAGATGTGGAGTAGGTACGCTCTTAATATAATTATTCGATAATTTATCAATTTCAGGGCCCCGATAAGTTTAGAATTAAGAATAATACCTAAGAATTTCGTGGTTCCAACTCGTCTTTTTTAACTAGAGTAATGGTTTTCACCTGTTTAACATTTGGAGTAGTGAGCTATATACATTTAGTCTTTTCTCCATTCTTGGAGCAAGAGTCGATATTTATTTAAATCAGTGGCCGATTTACCAGTAGGCTGAGCAAGCTGAAGCCTAGGGCGGCAGATTTTAGGGGCGGCAGATTTTAGGGGCGGCAAATTTGGGGCCTACATTATTTTTATGTCTTGTCCTGGGGTATCGAATTAGATAGACCGACCGGTAGGGGCGGCAAAATTTGAACAGCGTACTGGCGGCAAATGTGTAAATTCGCCGCTGATTTAAATGATTTCCGAGTGAGTCTTCTGTTCCTGTACTAATATGTATTTGTTGCTACTGACTAAAAAGACTTACCCCAAGGTACATGCACAATCAAGAAGCCTTCTTCATTAGCATAATGCAGGAGATGAGCCAGTGTTAGTGACTTGCCTGTACCCTTCTCACCATCTGATATACTATTAAGGAATTTTATCAATATGTATAGTGTAGGTGATCTACGTAAAGAGAATTCTTTGTACGTATTTTTAAAAAAGTTTACATACAAGTGCAGAAAGCTGAATTACAAAAATGTATTTTGTTAAAAATTATATGAAAAACGCTACATCAAGTTACACGCGTCCAGTATACAGAGTGTAAGAAACAGCGAACCAAATTTTGAAATAGTGTATTCAGACCATCATGTCGAAAATCATTGGAATTTTTTTTTTAATGTTTTTAGTTAAAAGTGATATCACAATGAGTAAACAGAACATTTTACCGAATAAAAAATTTATAAATACCCCATACGGCTAAAAACTGCAATATAATCAATTAAACAAAATTTATGCAATCAGCTGCTACAGAGGCACCGAATGCTTAACGTCATTCACCATACCGCACAATAAGAATTACAAGCACAAGAAAAATTAAATTAATGACTATAAATCCTTAATCTCTCATTTTTATGATGAACTGACTTTTGTATTGTGATAAGTATAAACAGAAAGAGGTTTTTGTAAGTTTTTTGCGTAGCTCAAAGTTACACGCCGTATATGCAGAACTGTCATGGTACGTAAGTGTATACAATGTCAGTTCAAGTTATATAAGTGAACCAAAACTAATTATCGTTCAATTTTCGACTAACAGGTGATCACTATTGTTTATAGATATGATTGATTAAGGATTGATTATAGACAATAGATACTTTAGTACTTTCTGTAATAAATAGGAGGTTTTATAATATATAAGCGTCTGCCTTGGTTCAATTGTTTGACAAAAGCTTTGATCTTTTTCTAGTATCTTCAGGGTTCTCAGAGGTACTATGATGTCAAGATGACTTGATGATACATATTAGCAGGATACAGTGTCTTTTGTTAATGTTTACTGACCCCCTGTATCATCTCTCTTTATGAAAACAAATTTTCTATGCCCCAAAAAACTTTTTTTACAAAAACAAACAGTTATTATCTGTAAATAATACAAACAAACAATAGTCCATTATGGACACTGAACCCACAACACTTAAGACTGTGGCAGTTGGCAAGTTAAGAAAGCCAATTTTTTGTATAATTATATTAAAAGGATACAAAGAACATAACGAATAGCTGGTTGGTCCATATCACTAGCTCTTATACAATTCATGAGGTCTAACGCCGGTTGTCGCACCATTAGTGCAGTTTCTGTAAAGGTCTTAGTTTGTTTCATAAAGGTTTTAGGGAATCCTCCATGACTAAACAGCTGCTTGCACAAATCTGGGTTTATTCTGTAAAATAATCCCACCTGTTTATCATTGTGTTGAGTCTGAAATAGTAAAAGGGTAAGTATTCTTAGTTTGTGATAAGATGTGTAAAATCTCACTCATCCCAATTTTATTTGGGGTCGGCGCAATGTGTACGTAATACAGTTATTTCTTTTTTTTTAACATTGCAAAGGGTTTAGGCTTTTTTCTTTTATGGCCTTCCTGCCTGACTTTACATAAATTATATTTTACAAAACCATTATGTATTGAACATTCAAACATTCATGAATTTATTGTTTAAGGTAACTAGTCAGATGATCGAACTTACAGGTGAGTTTTCGTTGGTTCTGAATGTAACAGCCTGAGAATAACGACGGCATAAATGCCTGCAGTTACGAGATAACATATTGAACAATATTATGAATGAAAACGAAGAACAAAACAGCGCCAAGAAGTAAAAATTTAATTCTATTCAAATTTCGAAATCACAACATAACCTCAAAGCCAAAATGTCAAATTGAATTGAATTATTGAAGAAATAAAGTGCGTTCAGGAGTATTATTGTGATATATTTTCATGTCGTTTAGAAACATAGTTTATTTGTAAATAAAGTTTTAACGCAGTGCACAGGTAAGACATTTTTTAAGGATTGAAAAAAAAAAAGGCAAAAAGCCATATCGCTTGCCCTATGTGGTGCTGGATCCCACTCTTCTTTCTATTGCCCCATTTGCACCTGTCCGAGTTGCAAAGTCTTTGAATTCATGTGGCGCGCGTCTCAGCTTTCACTTTAGTGTCTCTTTCGTCATTGATATAACGACCTGGAAAAACTCTTACGTATTTTGAGGCTTTAAACACAGAATACTTTTTTAGAACAGAAAGCTTTAAGGCTTCATGGTACAGTGCCAGCTAAGAAAGTCGCCTATTTGAAGAAAACCGTGCGGCGTTCCCTTATGACTGAAGGCAATTGCATGTTGCGGTGTGAAGAAATTGAGCAAGTTGAAATTGACTATATGATACTAGCAACCTGCCCCGCCTTTACACGGGTACAAATTATACACCTAAACCTTCCTCATGAATTACTCTATCTATTAGTGAAAACCGCATGAAAATCCGTTCAGTGGTTTTTCAGTTTATCGCGAACAGACAGACAGACGTGGCGGGGGACTTTGTTTTATAATATGTAGTGATAAGTTTTAGATATCCATCTCCTTGAAGGCTGCATCTCCAATAAAGCTGAATCGCGGATGGCCTCTACCGAAGTCTATGGAAACAGGTTTCAGATGTTCAGCCACCTACTTAGTTATCCCAGCCGATGGCATTTTAGTTGCGAAGGTATCATATTGTATCATGTGATGACATCTCCCAAGAGCACACCGCAATCTCAGGTGCAAAGAGATGTGCTCTTGGAAGGTGTGAATGGTGGCATTAACACCAAACCCTGTACAGATGTTAAGTAATGAAAATAAAATGCTAACTTGATACAGGAATACATTATCTTAAAATTGGTTAAATTGACTAACTCTACTCGCCATAGCTATTGACTAGTGGATTAATCATTCCTCATCTGTGCATATTGTGGAAAAAATAAACTAATACCATTTTATTACTAGTTATGTTATAATTTATTCTGCATTCTTTTCTTTTTGAATAAACTTATGGGTTTTGTTTCTGTTTGTATTTTGTTATCATCTTGCTGTACATTTTCAACTATATCTTTTATGACAATAGTTGGAGTAACAACATGATCATGTGTTTCTGGGACAGGCTGTTGAGTCTGCACCATAGTTTCCTTTTCAGCTTCTACCCCTGGCTTTCTTGTAACACTTTCATGTACTTCATCATCTCTTGCATACTTGGACTTTTTAAGAATAGATGTGATCGTACTTCCAAAAAGATTAGAGTGTGCTTCATAAATATCACTGGGTTTTTGTATACCTTTCTTTGGATCATAAGGTTCATTGTGTGGTTCTACTTCACTATGTTTAAATGATAAGTTTAAAGTTTCACTGTCATCTTCATCAACAAAAGAAACTCTTCTTTGCAACATTGTAACTTCAGATTTACTTGATACCTCCTCTTCGCTCTCCTCAATATCTTCGTTTACAATGATGTCATCTAGTCTGAAAAGAATAAGAACAATTATTTGATTAATAACAGTTATATTAAGAACTGGAATAAGGGTTAATTAAATACATATATTAATTAAGAATACTTTAAAAGTAATTGACAACCTGTCTGGCTTTTAAGATGAGGTTAAGTGTGTTTATATTTATTCTACAACCTATAAAACAAGATCTGCTTAGTTCTGGTCAGATAGCACAGTGTAATAAGTCCCCAGACATTAGTATTATAATAATTATTAAATTAAGTGTGGCTAACATTCTCATGTAGCTAATTAATAATTGATTACATCATGTTTTAGATCTTTATAGTCAATTGCTTACTATAAGGTATGTTGTGTAAGTTTACCAACTGTAAAAAATTATGATGTGTAATTAATAATTACCTGTCCATTTCATCTTCAAGTTCATCCAATTGCTCCATTTCATCTAATCTTGAAATTAAATCCTTTTCAGTTTTACTTTGATTTCTTTCCCTATTTTTCAATTCATGCAACTTTTCATTCAACTCATTCTGCCTGTCTATAACTTGTTGAAGTAAATCTAGCTTTGACGGTTGTTCAGAAGCTTTGGATTCTTTGTATGTAACATTTTTATTTTTCATTTCTTTTTCTAACTTAACTTCATCTTTCTCCTTATGTTCAAGTTCTCCTTTTACATCACTAAAACTAAGATAATCTTCTTTCTTAACAACTGATGGTTCTACTTTCCTTTCTCTTATCCCTGATAGATTTATATTATCATCATTCACACTGTTTAATTCATTTTCTAATTCTTCTTGGAGTTCCAGTTCTTCTAATCTGTCCCATAACTCTTGTTCTGTAACGTCATCCTTAGGGTTTCCATGTCCTTTTTCCTTTGCCTTCTTTTGCATATATTCTTTAACATTTTGTACATGTTTTAACCTCCAAGCATTATCTTCTTCCTCAGTGTGGTATTCTATTATCTCTTTACCTTGGTCATCATAAACATTTTGTTTGGTAAAAGATATCTGATTTTGTAAGTAATCTTTTTCTTTATTGTATGCATCAACCTTCTCTTGTGCCACTGAAATATGTAATAAACATAATATGGTTAAAATAGAAGTGAATGGAAACAAGAACGTATTAAGTTAATTTAATTAAAGTGTAACATTACCTTTTATCCTATGCTGCCTGAGTATGTCTGCTTGTGTCAAAGAACATTTGACAAAGTAATCAGCACCAAGTGCAACCATTATTTCGTTAGTATGTTTAAGTTCGCCTCTAAATAATATTCTGCTTCCTATTGGCACAAGGACAGGAACTTTAAGCTTTTCGCTAAATGCATTGAAATTCAATGACTTTAGATTTTGTAAATAGTTATCCCAAAAACGGAGATTCCGTTCGTTCTCGGCTACAGTCTGATGACAAAAGTTATGGAATATTAATAATATTAGCTAAGAGCGGTAAACTTATAAAATACAAGAAAATATTCATATTTACCTTATAATATAATTCACTTAACATATCCATAGTTAATTCTATAAAATAAACCAAATTTGTAACCAAAATAAAACGATACCACGGTAGGTTTCTATAAACTTGATCACTTGACATTAGCGATGGACGATGGCGAGATGTTTAAGTCGATTAATTCGATTGCTCATCGGCGAGTCGCCGCGATTATGAATTGTGGTGGTTGGTTGTGGGCGTATTGTGCTATACATTTATTAAAAAAAAATGGTTGTCTGTAAAGTCGGTTTACGGACGATAATTTTACGTGATAACGCCAAGAAAACAAGCCACAAACAACGCAAAATCACAAGCCAAACGATTAGGCCGATCGTGCCTCCCTATCGCTTGTTCCGCGTTCTCGCTTGCACTCTCGGCTCAGGCAGAACGTGACAATGAGTGAGAGTGAGTTCATCGATTTATAAGACGTTATTACGTCAATAATACAAACTTAAATGAATCAGTCTTTTATTTATTGTTTGAAATCAGTATTACGTAAGTGGTAATTACTTAAACATTGTGTGCATTATCACTTTTACTATTGACCTAACTATAAATCACTATTTTAATAATTTATTATATACTTAATGAATTTTTGAATGAAATATCTATCACAAAATTCACAATGGAAACTTTGTATTCATCAGGTAGGTACTTAATACCTAATTTCTTATAACCAAACCGGACCATAAAGGCACCACGAGAACGTTTTCTAGTCAAGCACCATTTTATGTCTATAATCCTATCCTACTAATATTATAAACGTAAAAGTTTGTGAAGATGTATGGATGTATGTATGTATGGATGTTTGTTACTCTTTCACGCCAAAACTACTTAACCGATTGCGATTAAAGTTGGTATGTAAATAGCTGGAGACCTGGATTAACACATAGGCTACTTTCATCCCGATATTCCCACGGGATCGGGACTTAAGTGGGTGAAACCGTGGGGCGCTACTAGTATGACATAAAGACATAATAATATGTTTTAGTATCTATAGTGACCGCTGTTCACCATTTGCATCATAAACTAAAATATATTATACATTTGCATGGCAATGCCAACTAGTTAAGCCTGCGCAAATAGTTAGTGTTTGTATACTCTTTGCAAATAGCCTAAAACTTGAAGAAATTTTTACGTTTCGTTCTTGTTTAGATTCACAAATATTGAGTAAGGGCTCGTCCACAACACCACGTCACGATGTCGTCAACATGGAACGGTACGGCGCAGCACGTTGAAGTGACGTGCTAATGCACGGAATGACGCATCGGAGTTCGGACGTCATTGGAAGCGGTACGTGACTACTATGCGCTTGCTGAGTTGATGTTTATTATATCTAGAGACTACTATTTCACAGGTCGAGTGAAAAATAAAGCGCAATTTTACAAGACACTACAACGTATAACGTTGCGTCATCGTAACGTGCATTTTTACGACACAGTAACATAAATTTGCACGACATCGCACCGTTCCACGTTGACGACATCATGACGTGGTGATGTGGACAAGCCCTTATAAAGGTATAGTTGTCATGTTGTCAGTCTGGTTGTCAGTGAAATGTCAAAAACATACGGTTGATTATTATTGATCGGTCTTCATCCTTAAAAAAATCTTGTGAATGTGCAAAAAAATACGTTTTAGTTGTATTGTTGTATAAAAGCAGTTGAAGAGAAGTGGTTCGTCCAATATGGATGAAAAAAAGTCTATTTTACATGAATTATATGTTTATTCTGAATGGAAACCAGAACCTGAATACATAGTAAGTAGATATCTTTTGCAAAAAAAAAAAACATAATTTATATTTCACATATTATAATAAATTTATAAATTAAAATATGTAAAAATGTTATAATAAAAATTTTGCGTTCATACTTAATTCATGCCGATAAATATTTTTTTTTGTAGCAAAAACCAGATAGTATTTTGCCAGAAAACATATCAGTTTTCTGGCGTTGGTTGACCTTTCTCGGACCTAAGAAAAGTTTAATTGATGGGGTCACAGCGTGAGTAACCTAAAATTTGTGTTTGTATTTTATATTTTAGTATAATTAGTGATAAACATAATTGATTTGTTTAGGCACATTGAGAAGCAACAAAAATGGCATATAGCTCTTGGTGATGAGGGAAAAGTTATTGCTGTATTAACTGATAATATTTTGGAGATCAGAACTAAAAGGTCAGAATATGCTACTATAGCTGCTAGGACAACTGGTAAGTTCAATTCAATGAAAATATTTAAAAATGAGGAAATAAGCAAACCCAACCTGAAGGGTGCTTTTGACTATATTTTTAAAATAACTCTACATTTATAAATAGCTACCAACGAACGATTAAATTTTGCAATATCTAATGTCACACACCATGCTTTGCATGTTGTTTTTAGTATTTTAAACTATAATTTATAGTATGACTTTATACACCTAAACCTTCCTCATGAATCACTCTGTCTGTTAGTGAAAACCTCATTCAGTAGTTGTTCAGTTTATCGCGAACAGACAGACAGACGCGGCGGGGGACTTCGTTTTATAATATGTAGTGATAGGATGTCTTGTAGTGGTGAAAACTACATTGAAAGATTCTGTTACATAGATTCACAGACAGGTCAAGCAAATATAAGCTGATAATCAAACTCAGTGGCAAATATTAGCAGAGGCCTATGTGTAGGAGTGGATGATGAAAGGTTGATGATGATGAAGCTAATATAAAATGTGTAATAAGTTATTGTCTTAAATGATGGTCATTAGTTCAAGATTTGTCAGTTAATAGTCTGCATTAAAAAAAACACACCTATAAATTTTTTTTGTGTCATATATAAATGAATTTTTTTTTCTTCAATGTTTTTCATGCTGTTCACGATTAGACTTTCTTTTTTTGAATTTTAAAATGAAAATGCTATTAACTTTTTTTTTGCGTTTTACGGAGCGTTATTTCACTTGACCTATGAAATATTACAGTGAGCCGAGATGGATATTCACAGTGGCGTAAACTGGTTTGGAGTCCTGACTGTTCTTTTGTAGTGCTGGCCTATGGCAATGGAGTTGTCGGCTTCTATGATCTCACTGCTTCTAATTTGTTCAACATTCCAATCGTAAGTGGCTAACAAACATATCAAATTTCTAAAACCCCTCAGTTTGAATTGTATAATAAAGTATACTTCCCACATTTCAAATGTAAAATGTTTTTATACTTTTCATTTCATACTTTATAAAAGCAAGAAATTGTACAAAATTAATAAATTAAGTAAATGAGATTCTATATGTGTTTGTTCAGTTTCGTAACTGTAGGGCCTAATTTCAGGACTGCTCAAGGCCTGGAGGATTGGAATGCTCAGATAACACTCATGCAGTGGCTAACATTATATTTATGCCCCTCCGGGTGAAGGACACTAAATGGTGATGTATATGGTCACCCATAAATTCCTTTATTATGTCTAAATATATCTAATAATACAATCAAATTTATCTCTTATTACACAAAAATAATAATAAATAATGTCTAATTATAATTAACATAGTCAAAGGTTGTCAAAACGATATTACTTTGATATAAGACTTTGTGCATTTTATGTTTCTGTATTTTTGTTTCTTTGGTGTACAAAAAAGTTGTTGTAACACAACATTAATTAAAGTTTAATACGTCTCCAGGAACTGGGAAGTGCTAGTTGTAACATACAGTGGCAAGCTTCGCGGGTACCTAGTCTCACAGACTGACGGATGCAAGTTGCACCACACATTCCGTTTTGCGGGTGGAGTGGCGGCCATTGAGTATTGTGAGGCACACTCTACGTTGTACGTTGCTGGGGTGCCCAGGGGACATGCTAAGGTAAATAGTAATCTATATATAAATAGGCAAACTCAAGTCAGTTCAGTTTGTTTTTCACCTGTGTTTGTTAACAGATTTTCTTCTTTGTCTTTTTATGTTTGGTAGCTATTGACAATTATTTTTTTCATATATTCGACGGAGCTTTATTTCTATCAATAAATAATTTAATGACTCACGGTCAATTTCGATATTAAATTCGGAACATAAACGCACACAAGCACATTTTTGAAATTCATTTAAATTGTGTGACTCCACGCTACTAGTAGTCTTTTATAAAAATATCGTCATAAGAAAACAGTGGAACAGAGATAGATGCGTCACAAGCCGAACGCTTAGGCCGATCACAAAGACAAGATCACAAAAGGTAGAAGGTAGAAGTAAGCTAAATGATTTTGTTAGGAGTGGGTAGCGCACTGAGCGGGGTTCGAACCCGCAACCACTTATCGCAAGTCCGACGGCTTAGCCATTACGCTACCGTTTTAAAATTAGTTTTTTATTTATTATACTTATTTTGTCAGGATCCGACTTCACCCCTGACTGCTGGTATAACTGCATGGCGCATAGTAAACGATGAGCCATTCTATAAATTATCCGTAGTATCGGACGAGCTAGAATCGCAACTCGCGAACGACAGATTCACCTTCTACTTGCCTTTTGGATACTCCAAGAATATGGTAAGTTTATTGTATTCTGGTTAGCAAAAAAAGACCCTTAGCCACACAAAAGTGTTTTTATGTAAGTATATACTTACTACTGTGAACTCCCAATGTCTTAAGGACTCTTCAGTTAATAGAAACTGGCTCGATTTAAAGAACCCTCGTTGCGCGATGATCTTTCACTAGTCGATTTTGTGACAAAGAATTGAGATAGACGGTGTAGTGAGATTTACCAAAGACGACACATTTATCGAACAATAATATTCTTCACAAGTTGTTGGAACGAAGTTCCTTAGCGCACGTTACACTTCAGACGCTCGGCGCATGGGACGCTAGACGGAAAAAAGTGTTAACGCAATGAAAAATGCTGACCGCGAGTTGGTTTATTTTATTTACGCCATCTGTGGAATATATAGATAGGGAAAGCAACTTCGTTACAACCGGGTGTCCTAAAGACATCTCACGAGTTTCTTCTTTATCAATACAAATAAATAAAATTGGAGTTTCTGTTTGTAATGTCAAAATAATAGTTATTTTTTAAACTCAAACAGTCGTTTGCACGATACCTATACCTAAAAAATCAGTTTATAACATTTTTGTCTGCCTGTCTGTCTGTCTGTTTGTTTTGGCTAATCTCCGGAATGGGTGGACCGATTTCCACGGGACTTTCACTGGCAGATAGCTGGTCTTATAAGGAGTAACTTAAACTACTTTTGACTTAAGTTATTTTTGAAAAAGAATTAGGGTTCCGCGCAAAAATAAATATGTACACGCGAGCGAAGCCACGCTTGAACTGCTTGTTTAAAATAGAATGCTTTTGATTTGAAAACAATTTATTTCCCGTTTTTCTTAATGCATTTTAATTTAATCTTAGATCTTTGGTAAGAAGTCTTAACCTTTATGGTCATATTTCAGGCTTTCATAGTACAAATGGAGCTATCGCCCGATGGTTCAAAGCTCGTGTGCCTTCACTGCAACGGTGACGTATCAGTGTGGCGGCTACCTCTACTGAAGTTGTTGTACCGCTGGCCGTTGGCCATGCAGCCTGAACACGACCTTAGGAACCCTTTAGTGAATGACGAGAAACCCGGGAAGAAAGATTTGAGTGTGTTCTATCCGGCGGATATTAACTGGTGGACAAATGATGTAAGTCACAAATAATACACGGTTTATTATGTACATCTTAACTTGTATTTCAGCCAATAAATTAACCAGACTATCTCTGTCAGCTGATGGACATAAGCCTCTTTCAGGTTACATTCCATCTACTTTGACGTAATATTTAAGCCTGAGAAAATTTTATTTTAATAAATAAAGTGTCAAGGTCGTTATAGATGTGGCATTGAAGTGTCAGATTTAAAATAATAAAAATCTTTTTATTTGATGATTTTTTTTTCATCATCAGCTCAGCTATATGATGTGATGATTTCTGAACGCAAATACCTGATAAAGTAATGAAAAGTAAACAGAAACACTATTCGTTCCTACAATTTTCGAGGGGTTTCTCTCAATTTTATCAGGATCCCATTGTGGCGAGTAGGCGAGTAACCTTTATGCGTTAGGACGAAGCACAAGATCATACGATCTACGTCACATATGGCGTGATGTTCTCCACGCGTAAAGGATTAGTGCAGTAAGACCCGCCTACCGCAGTATGGCCGCCTACTCCCCATTGTACTACCAGCGCGGGCGCAATATGGTCGCCGCGCATCTATTGTTCTACGGTCTACGCCCACATTCAGAAAGTGCCAGGACCGAACCTTTTCTAAATTTATGTCAAGCGTGAACCTTTATAAGTATTAATTATTTTTGTGTATAAATACTGTGTCGCATTGTATGTGAATCCATTCCGCTTTTTGTTATCATCCTGGTACAAAATAAAGAATTGTTTACTTTGTTGCTCAAAGTCTTTAATTGCTGATAGTCAAGCAAGTAATCGCTGCTGCACTCCGTTTCGCTTATATTATTATAATATTATATTTATTATAAGCAAGTGATTTAGGATAACCAACCTAATCACTTCACCATCATCAGATCCTGACTTCCTTGACATGGGACCAACCTTGAGGTATACCCTATCTAACAAGAAAAGAATAATCAAAATCGGTTCATAAATAACGGAGAGAGGGCTGAACAAACATAAAAAAAAAATATATATATATACGGTCGAATTGAGAACCTCCTTTATTTTTCGTCGGTTAAAAAGGGTTGCGACTGCAGATTTATTGTCGTCAATTTACTAAAAACAACATTATAAATATTTTACACACAGAGGTCATCAAGAGCAGGGAGCTCTTGAACACCTGCGTGGTGCGGCGGTAGTGCATTCGACTGCCACGCCGGAGGTCGCGGGTTCGATTCTCGCTTAGTGCTAATATTTATATGCATGAATATGTTCATTTGCATTGGCCTGGGTGTTTCTATGTACAATATGTATGTTATACAAAAAAAAAGTCTATCTTAGTATGTATATCTAGAATCCATAGTACAAGCAAGCAAGTGTAATACGTACGTATATACGTTTTCGTTTTTTTATGGTATTGTGGGCAAACAAGCAGACGGTTCACCTGATGGTAAGTGACTACCGCCCATGAGCACCTGCAACTCAAGAGTCACAGTGCGTTGCCGGCTTTTAAGGGGGGAATAGGGGGCGAGGAGGGGAGAGAGGGAGAGGAAAGAGTTAGGGCCTCCGGTAACCTCACTCAGTCGGCGAAAAGCAATGCTTCATTACCAGTTTCTGTGAGGCCGTGGTATTACTCCGGTCGAGCCGGCGCCGAAGCATGGCTTTCCTTTTCACGCTCAGTAGGTATTATGTTTCATTCCACTCATTCAATCCCCCTTTTATCCATCCTACATAGATGTCAATTTTTTATTCAGATTAATGTCTGTTACAGGAGATAATACTGTCGCGATTCAGCGGTGCCGTCTCGGTGTGTGACATAGAGAACATGGCTAATATATTAGGCAAGAAACCTGAATTTTTCCAAGGATCGCCGCAGGTTTGTTCTTATAATTCAATAATTATATATCAATACCGATAGCGAAATCACCAAGCTGTCATAACTGGATTAAAAAGTTCAGAGGAATAATCAACCACAAATTTCTGTTTTTTTTTTTGCCGTGGTCAAAAGATTAAGAAGTAAAGAAATATCATTATTATGATTTCGATTTTAAATATTATGTATTTAATATATTTCAATGTCTGTTTAAGTACCTAGCAATTTTGATAAATATTTTTTTTTTTTTTTATTGGTTAATAGTACAAATATGTGGCTTGTAACAGATTGCTAGTTTAAAAAAAAATAGGTGCAAGTGGTAATTTTTTGTCATATAGATCTTTTTTATTTCTTATCCATTGCAGTGTACTTTATATAATATGTGAAATGTGAGTTATGTGAGAATTATTAAATAAATTATTTACATTAGTAATAAAGAATGCCAGTCTTAAGATCACTTTTAATTTTGTCTTATTATTTAATTGTTGACAGATAACATGCGCACACGACGGCACGTTTATGGTATTGGAGTGTGAGTCTAATGTGTTGCCAGCTACAAAATCCCGCAGTGATGAGAGAGTAAGTATATTACAACTCATTAACATTATAAGTATGTTAATATTTTAGCGGACTTGCTATAGTTAAAGAATTTACAAATAAAATAAATCTCTCGGTAGCAATATCCAACTTATGTACCGTGATAAAAACCTTTCCATGCTCAAATTACGAAAAAAATCTAGTGAATAGCTTAAACATTAACTTTGGACCTAAAATTATTCATCATTGCAACTTATAATAGCGGTAAGCCTACGTGCATTAATATGTGCAAAAATAAATAGATTTTTGGTTACAAAAGGACTCTTTTTTTTTTTTTCGTGTGGAAACACTACTTGCACGTATTATTCTTTTTCATAGATGGAGGTGGTAAATATAGAGACAGACACGGAAGACACGATGTTGGAATTAACCAAGGAACTGATAAAGTCGGTGTTGTTCGCCATCACGGACATAGAGACGTTCCAGCCAAAGCCGCGGCGCATCACTGTGGTGTCGCGAGTGTATCGTCTACTGGGCGTTAAGAGCACTACGCCCACCGAGCTATTTTCCAGGAAGGTAAAAGTAGTCGTTAAAATAATATAATCTTAAAACCTGTTTCATTGTCTATGGTTATAAACGTCACGTGGTTTATCGTTTTCCTGCCTCTTACGAATTTTATTTGGGGTCGACGTCGACGGTTTAGGCTGATATGTTTTATGGCCGGCCGCCTGCCTGACGTCAACCCTCCTTGGGAATATAATCGTTTTCAGATGGGACAAAGGAAGAAGCTAAATCGGGGCAAGGAAAATGGATAGAGGGAGTTAGCCAGGGTAACGGACACCGCAATTCTCGGATGAAGAAATGGGACTGAAACTGCAGTCGAGGAGGCCGGGGTCGCGTACCCGTATGTCTGTCTTGTGATTGGAGAGGCCACTAATGCCGCGTTCCTATAATCAAGAAACGATTGGTTTTGCTTACGGACGGTAAAATTTCGTTGAATTTTTAACGAAAATTTTACCGTCTGTAAGCAAAACGAATCGTTTCCTTGATTATAGGAACGCGGCATTACTGGACAAAAGTAGTAAATAGATAGTTAATAAATAAGTTGTTTGCTAGTATATTTTTTAAATGGCGTTTGACAGGGAAATTTTGAAATCATTTAACCTAGAACCTAGGGGTAATGGATTAATTAGGTGATTTTGATTTTTTTCCTATTTAATATTATGGCTTTAAATATGAAATATCTGAAGAAGGCATCGTCTTCAAATATTCCTTCGACTAATTTGCCATCCTGCCCTTTTACTTCAGCATTAATATACATTAGTGAATTTAGATAAGATAGGAAGTGTGACGTATATAATTCTTTAAAAAAAAAACCGACTTCAAAACAAAAACTATTCCATAAAAGACTTATATATGGTTTTCTCATGGATGCCATTGTCAGAACTGGACCAAATTGTAATAGGACCACACGAGAAGCACCAGCTTTCAAATAAAAAAAGAATCATCAAAATCGGTTTACCCAGTCGAAAGTTCTGAGGTAACAAACATAAAATAAAAAAAAAAACATACAGTCGAATTGAGAACCCCCTCCTTTTTAGAAATCGGTTAAAAATATGGTTATAAAGGAAGTGAGTATTGAAATGATATCAGGAAGTAAACCTTCAAGAAAAGAGCGTACTCTCACCTCAAAGGCCGGCAGCGCACTTGTGACTCTTGAGTTGCAGGTGTCCATGGGCGAAGGTAGTCCCTTACCATCAGGTGACTCAACTGCTCGTTTGCCCCGTATACCATAAAAAAAAAAACTGTCAGTCGTAGGACTGCACGTCAGAAGTGAAAACATAACTGACACGTTTGTCATCTGAGCGTGATGGTCACGCGAGTTCAGTGCTTTTTCCTCATACCAAAAGTGCCCAACGTGTCTAAAGAAGTTTTCACTTCAAAAAATTCATGGTTTCATAGATGACGTATCGAAAAGCGATCAAAGACACTAAAAACTTAATTTTATAAACACAGATAGAAAGCGGCAACTATAAGGAAGCTTTAATGTTAGCCGAGACATTCAATCTCGATAGCGATCTGGTGTATCAACAGCAGTGGCGGAAAAATCCCGTCTCTACTGACGCCATTAAGAAATACTTGGTAAGTCATGTTGAGATTCGATAAATTCTAAATTAAGTAATCTGCACATCAATGAGTATGCTGTGTTCTAATCTAACTTTTTATGTTTTGAGTTTTGGTATTTTGGATTTAAGTGACGTGATCTTGAAATATCGACATGTTATAATTACGAATTTGGAACTTTAGATATTTTAGGTTAGAAAATTTAATTTCAAATTCAGATTTTGAGATTCGTTTTTCAGATAGGTTCATTAGTCTGATATTTGAGATTTTGAACTTTCAAAATGTGTAAAAACTTGTATGTATGTAACACCACCTTAAAAATTCCCTAACAGAAAGAAATCCCTCGTTTCAACAATATTCTATACTAGCAGCGCCCCGCAGTTTCACGAGCGAAAGTCCAGATGCCGTGGGAATATCGGGGTTAAAAAAAGTAGCCTATATGTTAATTCAGGTCTCCAGCTATCTACATACCCTTATAAATATACCATACAGTAGTTTTGGCGTGAAAAAGTAACAAACATCCATCCATTCATCCATCTATCCATCCATCCATCTAAACTTTCGCATTTATAATATTAGTGGGATTGTTTTCTTATAATCTGTTCAGCGACTTTACTCAAAATTTAAAACTATGATTTTCTTATCATATAGAGTAAAGTGTCCAAGAAGATTTGGGCGGTACATCAGTGCGTCGACCGACTGCCAGAGACTTTGCCGGCCGCTAAAGAACTGCTGCAGTTTGGACTTGAACTTACCAATGAAAAGATATTGAATGGTAAGACAGAAACATGAATAACATGCTAACTTTTAAACTTTCGCGTTCCATGATATAATTATATATCTATACGGGAAAGACTGCCCTTTTTAAAGTGATGATGGGTCCTGCTGCGTCAGTGTCAGGCGTCACATTCACCAGGTATTCTGTTGTACCCACGGTCTAAAAATTAATTCAATCAATTTACTTTGTACTTTTAAAATAAGCTCTCGTAAATGATTCGTGCTTAGGGTGTACTAAATATAATAGTTATTTTAAATGTAGAAATCAACAAAGATCGCGACGAAGATCAAACAATAGACACTGACGACATCACACTGGAGCATTTGAACGCGTTCACTAGCGAGCTGCTCCGGTGCAGACATGTCATGCTCTTTTACAAGGAGAGACTCAAACTCTATGAAGTAATTATGAACAATTTTATATTCAACTAGCAACCCGCCCCGGTTTCGCAAAATCAAAATCAAAATCAAAAATCAATTTATTTCAATGAAACCATTATAGGTATTTTTGAATTGTCAGGAGTAGTAGTCAGTCAGACTAAGTCAGTCGTGAAGCTAGTTGCCTGTTCCAATAAGTAGATCCTGTGGAGAAGAACAGGCAAGAAACTCCAAGGACACTCTTTTTCAACATCTTTTTTACAACTTTTTGGATACATTGCTTATATGCGCAAATTAAATGTGAGGACAATGTAACGTATTGTTCTAAACTATAAGCAGTCGCGCAAACTACTGCTGTATGTAAGTAATAGCAGTTCGGAGATGACCAGCCCCAACCAACGGCACTCGTTCACGAGCATGACGCACGCGCCAGCCATCGTCCACTTCAACCATATCAAAGGGAGCTGAACGACCCGACACATACGCCACCATCGGCAGGACGTCTAGGCGAGCATGACATACTCAGAACTGCCAGGCAAATTAGCAAATTAACTTAATATGTTATTGACTACACAGTTCTCACATGCAATTCAAAATTTTCTAAATGTAAAATAAAATTGATATCAAATACATTTAAGTTAATGTCAATGATTTAAGTTAACAATGTCAATAATAATGATAACGCACGGGTAGCAGAGACATCTTCAACAATCATCAACATATTTCAATCAATTTACACAAAATCTTAACAAATTATACACTTAAACCTTCCTTATGAATCACTCTGCCTATTAGTGGTATCACTACATATTATAAAACAAAGTCCCCCGCCGCGTCTGTCTGTCTGTTCGCGATAAACTGAAAAACTACTGAACGGATTTTCATGGGCTTTTCATCAATAAACATAGTAATTCATGAGGAAGGTTTAGGTGTATAATTTGTTAACGTTTGTATAAATTGTTCAAGATGTCTCTACTACCCCGAAGCCGGGGCGAGTTGCAAGTTATTAAATGTATTGCTTGTGGTGTAGAACACAACAAATTATGGCTGTTAATTCCTTTATGTTAATCCTTCCTTTTGTACCCAGTCTTATTTCTTAACTCAAGATGTTATTTTCAAAACTCTTAACAAAGATATTAAATATGATAACGTTTTTTAATTAAAATGACATAACAGTCCATTTGAAAAGAACTCGGCGAGGGCACTTTAACTGCACACTAATTAATATTTGATCTTAATCCGAATTAAACTAATTAAAGTTCACTCATGCGTCTGATTTGTAACTTGATTTAGTGAAATTTAGTTTTCACATTTGGGCTAGATACATTGTAAATGTTACGTTCATAGTAAAGAGATTTAGTAGAGGAGTTGATGGCATTGTTAAGTGTTCTTTATGAAAGATGAGCTCTATTAATAACTTTGTCAAATTACTAATTTGGCAATTTCATAAAAAAATCATCATAAAAATGCGATATTAAGGATTTATAGTCATTAGTTTCATTTGGCGCTACGCAATGTACGCGGTATTCTTTTTGTGCGGTACGGTCAATGACCTTCAACGTTCGGTGCCGTCGAAGCAGCTGATTGCATAAACATAAAATTGTGGGGTGAATCTGAGTAAATATGCCCCACGATTTTATTTCAGAGTTATTTATTTATTTAATTGTTAAATTTTAACCTTTAAAATGTTACAGTCTATCTTAAGATGCGAGAAATCGACGTACATAAAAGACGAATATGATCGTCTTCGAAGCAATAGCTTGGTTTACAGCGCGATGGAAATTGCCAAGGAGGGTCGCATCGAAGCGCTCACGTGCCTTTGGCCACACATCAAGTCTCAGGCCATGCAACTGGCCGTACTGGAGAAATTGCCAGAAACCATTAATCCATTGGATTATCAACATTTACTGCCAACGCAACAAAAATTTGAATGGTTTGATGATAGATCCCCGGTCAAAGTGCCGCCTTGTGAGCCAGAACGTGATTGGTGCCGGAAAGAAATCTTCAGGTAAAAAAAAAATTTTTTTTTAAATAAAGAACACGTATTGATTATTGCATCGCGGGCAATTATTTTTTGCATCGCGGTTTTTTCCCTCGTGGTTTTTTCCTGAGTTACTGACTTCCGTTGCCACCAAACAAATATTTTATTATATAAAAAAATATCATTTTATAATGAGTTTTTAATAGTTTTGTCGAAGTCAAGGGTTTAGTTAGTGTAGATAGATAGATAAACTCTTAATGTACGACTACGTACGTAGTGCTTTATTATTTGTTTAATGATAAACCATTGCAAGGCTGAAGTTCTCTCTATAGGTAAATACTCCAAGATTGAATAAATATTGTATATCATTGTCGTTTATGTCGTTATTCCACTAGATCGATATGGAATTCAAATTGGTCCGAAGACACTACACCAGAATCAGAAACAGCTGGCGATATCCCAGCTGCTAATGACGACTTGGCGAAATGGTATGAAAAGAGAGCGAGAGAGATAGAACGGCGCAGTGGCCTTGTCTCACACGCTCTCACCCTCGTCACTCTGGCGACGGTTGGAGGAGCAATCGAAGACCTTGATACAATAATGTACCACTTATTAACATTGGACACTGTCATATACGACATTAATGTAGAAGGGTATACTTTGAATGAAGTTGAAAAAATGACAAACTTACAAACTTGCACTCTTCTTATGAAAATGGTAAGTTTCTTGGCATGAGATGATGATGAGACGGGAGAGAGATTATAGCTTTAGGACGGATGAGAGACGCCTGCACGTAGCCTAAATGCGAATGTTGAGATGGATTTGTGGTGTGACTAGGATAGACAAGGTGAGAAATGAGTATATTAGAGGGAGCCTGAAAGTAGCACTAGTGGATGAAAAGCTGAAGAACAATAGGTTATCGTGGGCAAGTGATGCAGAGGGATGAGCAAAATTTGGTGAAAAGAGTTTTATGTATGGATGTTGACGGGTACAAGAGAAGAGGACGACCAAATAAAAGATGGATGGACTGTGTGAAAGAAGATATGGCTAGAAAGGGAGTAAACAGTCAAATGACGAACGATAGAGTAGAATTTTTTTTAAAGGTTACTAGTAATGTGGGTCACACATTACTAGTAATCTCGTTAGAATGGAAGAATAAAATATCTTGCACCGACCGATTGTGTTCTTATATAAAATTGTTGTGTAAAATATCTAGATACAGTTAATAAAATTGTGATGTACTTTCTAATTCTGTTACTTTTATGTTACTGATGATCTACTAGAATTCCTATTGTACAATAATCATTATACTTGTAGTCAACGCCGGCGACTTTTGTGTCGGACTTGAAGGCATTTGTGATACCGTTCCTGAAGCGCTGCGAGAACCTGACTCACCGGTCGTACGCTTGCCTCAACGGGCTCGGGGACTATTTAGAGAGCGTCAGCATACACGATCTATCTTCTATATTATTGGTAAGGCATTTTAAGGCATTTATAACCTTGTGGATATTTTTAAATTGGTTATTACGTAAAGTTTTGATATTTTGAACCTACTTTTTAATACTTCAATTTTTGAATTAATATTTTTTATGTAACTTGATATAGTAATAAAGATAATGGCCGTGATTCTATGACACATTCACTAAACTATAATTTGACTTAATTTCTTCATATGAAATCAACCTTGTCTTTTTCGTAATAATTTATGTTTGTTACTGGCATCTATTTCGCAGCACCACTAAATTTCACTAAAACCTGTCAGCGTAAACTCAACTTTATGGCCACGCAGGGAGAGTCCCTATGCCGTATAATTGCCACGCAGCGACAGTCCCCATTTATGCAAATGCCGTATAAAAACTTATTCAAAACGAACCAAGATGACGTTATTTTAATCGGCACCTACGAAGACGAGAAAACACAGAGCAAAAGAGACAGCATTCAACGAATAGCGGCTTTCGCTACGTGGCATTAAAGTTTATTTAAGCGTGTCAGACTATAGTCGACAAATAAATTGCTTATTTCGATAACGACATATGTAACCTACTTGTTTAAATTTCAAATAAGATCTTGTTTCAAAGCTTACAAGCTCTACATCTTATATGGAGAAAATTTTGTCAGATTATAGTTTAAAAAGTGGTGGTACAGATTCGGCGCCAATGTCTATACCGACATACGCTGACGACACTTTTTATTTAATTATTTTAATGTAATAATTTTCTTTTTATTTGTAAAGAGGCTAAAGTATCTCTATTTAATGTTGAAATATATATGAAGCTTTCTTTGGAAACTTAACTTGCGAATGATCGAGCTTTGAAATCGTTCATTTTCACTTCCCCTTTTCACACTCGCTGCATTAACGTTTTTTTTTGTTTTTTTTTTTATAATACGCGTCAGAATGAAGATAACCATTCTTAGCGCTCTGATTATTTCATACATTATTAATGAGGCTGAAATTAGAAGCTTTTATTTGTTTCAGTGTAATTTACTTCAACACCTTTCTTGTTATAGCTTCCAAGATTGTCCTTCATCAAATTATATCCTATTAATGTTTGTATATATGAAAGAATAAATACATAGAATAAGAAACTTAGGTTGTACCATACGCAGGTACTCCAGTCTCCCAGCGAGTTCGAGTTGGACGTGCGCACGCACCTGGAGCTGGCCGAGCGCTGCCTGTACGCACACACGGGCACTGATCAGCTCGACATGGCGTGCGATTTGCTTGATACTATATTAAAAGAAACGTACGTAAATAATAAAATCTTCTATACATATATAAATATACAAAAAAAAAACTATTAAAACCATTTTGATGGACTGTGAGCCAGAAGTCGTGGGTACGATTCCTACCCATGGCAAATAATTGCGTGATGATCACGATCATTTGTTCTGTGTCTGGGTGTAATTTATCTATAATATGTGTATGTATTTAGAAATATATAAGTATGTTTATCAGCAGTCTGGTTCCCATAGTAGAGGCTCTGCCTAGTTTGGGATCAGACGGCCGTGTCTGAGATATGTGAAGTTATTTTTTTTTCTATGTTTCCCAACCGATTTTCTTTTATTGTATTGTTTGTGTTTATTTTATTTTTTTGAATCAGTTAAATCATGCAAAAACAGCTACAAAAAGCTACAGTTGTCCATATAAAATATATGTTGGCCTGTCATGGTAAAACAGTGTATACAATGAGAGTTCAAGATATACTGGTCAGTGAAATACAACAAGACATTCAAAACCTAATGCAGTATGGTCGAAAAGCGACCACCAGGCGATCTCAAGTTATAACAATGAGACAAGCATGCTCATAATATAGCAGTAATCATTTCTTAAACTCTTAGAACGTGGATATAGATTAGAGAATTAGATCCATGCTCATTTTGGGTAATCCCGGGATCCCATGGTAAACCTGGGATTGTAAACAGGTAATAAAAGGTCGGAGTTATTATTTTGAAATAGATTTTCATCTGTTTTTACAGGTTCTGAAAAAGTATATCCGGCCTCTTGATGGAAGTTATTTCAAATTACGGCCAAGACTGGGATTTGACTTAAATATATTTTATAACAGTTTTCAAAATGTTTGCTATTCCTGTAGATCTCGAGATTGAATATCCAGGGATCCCGGGATCGAATTGTCGAATATAAATAAACTAAATATTGCAATAAAAAATATTTACAAGTACACTTACGGTATGTTTTAAGGGACTATACATACGGTTATTCAAGAAATAATTGTTATAGTAAATTTTTAAAGGGTCATCAACGCACATGCGAGTCCACTGTCCACACCACTCTATAGTATAGTATTAGTCTATATTGACTGGCCTGTTGGCCTAGCGGTTAGTGACCCTGACTGCTATGCCATAGGTCGTGGGTTCGATTCCCACCTGAGTCTGGGTGTTCTTTGTGTCCGTTGTTTGTATGTTTGTAAAGTCCCCCGCGACACAGGTGTAGTTCCTAATGTGGGAGTTGTATTTAAAAAAAAAAAATATTCAATATGACTGCGAACCAGGGAACAGTCTATAGGCCACGGTAACCGCCATCGACATAGTACAAAAAAATACAAAAAATACATCTTTTGTATGTTGCTCAATAGTGACGGCAGCATAAGCAGTACTGAACTAGTGAGTCGGGTGAAGGACATCGAACGACTCGTGTCGGCCAGCAGCCGCCTGTCGTGGCGCGGGGTCAAGGTGCCGCCGCGGGACCTGAGAGACCTCAGTCATGAGCACAAGCCTGTGTACAATATTCTTACTAAACTCGCGAGGACTCTCGCCATCGGGTAACGTGTCTAATTATTTTTCCATACTAACTTGTGCGAAGACGCGGGTCTTCATCTATGTAAAACTTCTCCCATTTCATCACCTTTGAGATTTATTTTTGCGATAAATAGTATCCTCCTTCTCCGAGATCCCTTTTATGTTTATGTCAAAATTCGTTAAGCAGCTGGTGGTAACGAACAGACAGACAGAGTTACTTTCGCATTTATTAAGAATAGATTAAAATCTAAAACCAGTTGATCAGTTTTGTATACACATTAATTGTAATATTTATGTCGAATTTTTATTTTAGGGATGAAAGACCAACACCGCAAGATTGGGAGAAACTACTAAAAGATATACTTGAACTGCAATCTACCATATTTACCTGCGTTACTAAACAAGAATGTTATGAGGTAACTCATCATTATTATCAATTAGCTATTGTTAGGCAAATCGTTATGTAGTAGGACTGTTGTTCTTGCACTTCTCTATACAACCTATGGCTTTGTTGACCATTAGAATCCCTGCTGCCTGTGACCATTTACACACCGGTTGTAATAAACAAAAGAACCTCCATCATGTATCGTATCATGTGATACAAGTACAAAAAACATCAACAACTGAACACCGGATTTAATAAAAATTAAATTGTGGGTAGTTGGAAATGTAATCCCATAAAAAACGTAATATGTAAAAAATGCAAGTCTTGCAACGCAGTTCTTCTACCATGAGGTCTAACATTTTATAGTGACCATATCAATTAGACATATTTACTTTTTTTATTTTTTTTTTTACTATCCACAACTAAGTTACAGTTTGGGGGTGAAAATGCCCTGAATGTTTCTACTTAGTGGTGGCATTACTGTGCCCCCAGATAAATTAATTTCCCTTCTTTACAAAAGCGTCCAGCGGGTCTCCCTCCTTAAGCATAGTTGTGCCAATTATATATTTAATAAAGTTTGTCAATAGTCATTTAACAGTATATCAGTTAGTTACATAGTCTTTATATTCTTTTCATACTTTACAATTGAATAACTGAACACAGAAATGCAATGAAATAATTATAGTTTAGAAAACTAAAAACTAATTAAAAAGTTAAAAAAGAGTTCCATTATCTACTGGCTATCTATCTGATCTATCTGACTTGTGCCGCGTTCTTATAATCAAAAAACGATTTGTTTTGCTTCCGGACGGTGAAATCTCGGCGGTAAGCAAAATGAATCGTTTCTTGGTTATTGGAACGCGGCATTAATCATCAAACCATCGTTACCTGTCCAATCTGTTGACTTGTCAAAATGAATCATATAATCAATCACCCTGAACTCGAGGGGTTATTGACGGGCTCCATTTTTAGATTTGTTTACATTGATAGTTTGTTAGTTAAAGTGAAACTAATAAAAGCGTGAAAAACGGAGAATACTAAGAGAAATTAAAAGACTTGGTTTCCTTTTAGATTTACGCTTCTTCTCTACTGACCTCCGGCGACGCTGCCAGCATCAATTTAGCAGCTGATGTGTTGACCTGTACCCTAGAAGGTCGACAACGCAACTCTCAGCTGGTCAGCTATGCTCGCAGCATTGAAATAGTATCCAACGCCTCGAAGGAGTACTTCAACTCGGCCAGCACTTTAAACGATCCTGCTTTGGAATTAGCTAAGTATGACCTTGTTTACTGTAGGGAAACAACTGTTGCCTGTTCAGATACTATATTACGTGGTACCTATTATTGAATTGTGATTAATCGTGTGTGAGTTAACCTTGATACATACATGGCAACAGAGATTTAGATGACTAGGTAAAAATATTATAAGTAAGTAATTAATAAGGAAACTATTTGTTTTTGGGGTCGTTGTTATCGAGGTGACATACATAGTTATGCAGGGAAAATCGTGTGTAAGTTAACATCGATACACGTATGGAAACAGTGATGTAGGTGACAAGTTAAAAATATTAACAGTAACTAATGAATAAGGAAACTATTTGTTATTGGGGTCGTTGTTATCGAGGTGACATATATAGTTATGTAGGGAAAATCGTGTGTAAGTTAACATCGATACACGTATGGAAACAGTGATTTAGGTGACTAGGTAAAAATATTATCAGTAACTAATGAGTAAGGAAACTATTTGTTATTGGGGTCGTTGTTATCGAGGTGACATATATAGTTATGTAGGGAAAATCGTGTGTAAGTTAACATCGATACACGCATGGAAACAGTGATTTAGGTGACTAGGTAAAAATATTATCAGTAACTAATGAATAAGGAAACTATTTGTTATTGGGGTCGTTGTTATCGAGGTGACATACATAGTTATGTAGGGAAAATCGTGTGTGAGTTAACATCGATACACGTATGAAAACACAGATTTAGATGACTAGTTAAAAATATTATAAGTAAGTAATGAATAAGGAAACTATTTGTTATTGGGGTCGTTGTTATCGAAGTGACTCACAACCGGGATATAAACTATGAAAACCACTAACTAACAGCAACTGCCAAGTTGTTCGTACCTCTTTTCGCACTCAAGTCTCCGTTCTAAACTTATTCCTACCCTTTTAAAACCCCACTACTCATTAATATTTATCAATCGACCAATACCATTGCGTTACCGGTATAACCAGTCAAAATAATGTCTATTAACTTATTCCGATTAAATAGTGAACCGTGTTATCATCTATTATAGTTCGTCCCTATTTTTAATAAAATAAATAAGAGCTTTTGATGTGGCGACGACATTGACTAAAATATTAATGTTTAAAACGGAATTTTAAGAGAAAACCGGCTAAGTGCCAGTTGAGCCACCGCTGAGTAGGGTTCCGTAGTTACCGTTCCAACATGCGGACTTCTAAGACGGCTTTATGTTTATTACTATGAACATATTCAGTCTCATACCCCCTCAATTACTTTTAGAAAAACTTGCTCAACGATACCCCACACTATTGGATAGACGAGAAAAAAAATCATCCGCACTTTACGTGTAGTGGAGGTAAAGTCTCCGAATTTTATGTAAAATTGTATAAAGTAAACCTTTTAGTAGTTAAAGAGTTGGTTCATTTGAACTCATCACTAATATTTTTTTTTGCAGGTGCTGCCTAACACTCATTAGAGACGGTAACGTAGAAATTCAACTGGAATTGGATTTAATATTCGCGTTACAAATATTAGGCGCCTTTGGTTTGTCTGTTCTTCCCATTCAAGGTAAGCATTATATTTATTACTAGTTCATATAAATACTTCACTACATATTATATAATAAAGACACTCGCCGCGTATGTCCGTCTCCCTGTCTGTCTGAACGCGATAAACTCCAAAAGTACCGAACGGTTAAAGAGATTCATGAGGAAGGTTTAAGTGTATAATTTGTTACTGTTTTGTATAAATTTGCTGAAATATGACGACGATTGTTGAAGATGTACAATCGTGGGAGAACAATGCTTCGGCACATCACGGCCTCACAGAAAACCGGCATTGAAGTAATGATTGTGTTGTTTTTCGCCGAGTGAGTGAGGTTACCCGAGGCCCCAACCCTTCCCTCTCCCCGCCTCTGCCCCTCCCCCTTTCCTCCTTTTCCCTTTTTCCCCTTTCCCCTACTCCAACCTTGAGTTCCAGGTGCCCATGGGCAGCCGTAGTCATTTACCATCAGGTGACCCGTCTGCAGGTTTGCCCCTCATGCCATAAAAAAAAAGATGTCGGAAAAAAATTAAGCCGACTAGGAGTTTTACTGGCATGTGCATCGTAAACCAATAAAGTTCTCTTGATAATATCTTTTACAATATAGCAAAGCTATATGTCTACTTTCTAAGATTAACACATAATAACGAAAAAATATAGGCATAAATGCTATGCTAGCCGTGCGAAGTCGGGGCGAGTTGCTAGTTATTAAATATAATGTTAAGATTTCTTGTAACGAAAATGTAATGTAATTAATGACAATAACAATTGTACAGAGCAGAGTAAGAGAGAGAGTCCGAATGAGATTAACATAATATATGGCATTCGGTAGGTATTGAAATTTTGATTTGTTTTCTCAGTGCGTCTGTGTGAAGATAAGATGAGTATAATAGAAGAGTGTTTGAAGTTAGATCCTAACGCTTACCTGGCAAGTCATAAGCTACTTAAGTTGGCGACTTTGTTCAGAATCGCTGGCGAAGACGAACGCATGAGGTAAGATTGTTTTCATTTTTATTGGTATCAAAAATGAATTTTAATGCGTTTGTATGTGTTCACTAATGGCATCGACATCTGTAATAGCGCTATTAAGATTCTGGAAAGAAAATATTTGAACCGACTTTAAAAAAAAAGGCGATTTTATCAGTGCAAAACATAATTCGACTTTCAGTGTAGTATCTAATTCTATTTTTTATGATGACTCAGTAGTCAATTTAGTACGTAATTGATAAATATAATCCATATAGTTGGTAGTCATACATTATTAATAAAGAACCTGGAAGATCAAGCTTTTCTTGGTAACATTTTGTAAAATCGTATTTTTTTTTTTTGTAAAATTGCATTTTACAGGAAATACAGCTATGCAGTTGAACTTAGAATGCAAAACTGTATCTGTATACAAAATTTTATATATACATATATAGAAGAATTGCTCGTTTAAAGGTATTAAATTAATTGGTATGCCATATGAGGAATATCACCACCATTTAGATGAAAGATTTTATTAATTAAATTAATTCAAATACTGATTGTTTAGTTGGGTAGGTAAATGGTTTCACATTATACAACATTTTTAAGTTCCCTCATTTTTAGGTTATTTTTTGTGAAAGTTCAGATTGTTGTGAATTTTAACCTACGGGTCCTTTGAGATAATCTGTTTATACTATCGCTATCAATTCATGGTTATCGATTCTCCTAAACGGAAGCGATGTAATCACAACGTATCGTGCGTTCCTTTGCGGTACTTTGTCCATAATATTTTTAAGATGCTGTTTGTTTTGAAAGTGAGCTGTTTGTGTTATATTATTATCTCAAATATGACCGACCTCGTATTCAAAATTAACGCGTGTTTTCCATTTGTTAATGGTCGCAG